>CP050227.2:23061067-23090601 GCA_012066045.3 Morus alba
ACAAAACTATCTATATATATCTCTGTAACTTTGTCATGATATATTTTTTCCCTCTCTTATTGGCGATCAAAACCAGAAAAATGGAAAAGACGACCATACTTTTGGCACGTGGCCTTACCAACATGAAGCTACCTTGATTTGCAAGCAGTTGTCATCTATATTTAATGCCCGCAACTCTGTTAAGAAAATCAATTTGTGCCAGAGAAAGAGGAAAAAAGAAAAAAAGAAGAAGCAACTGGTATGGCCATAGCCCTAAGAGATTTGAAATTAAATGACCCTCTCAAATGGATCTATTTAGTGCCTAATTTACATTGTTTCTCCTCTTCCTCCACTTCCGAATTCAGGTATAGAAATTTTGCTCGATTAATTTTATTTATTTGTTAAAGCAGTTTGATTTGGTTGTGTGATTTTGTAATCTTATTTCTTTGTTTCTTGTATCTTTTAGGATGGATCTCGCATCCGTCCAATAAACTTCTGTAAAGATTTCATTTGTCAGTTTGATTAGTATTTTATGAATGAAAAATTCTTATATGGCAGACCTAGATTGTATAAAGGAAGGAACCAAACAACGTTTACACCAAGAGTTCCCCATGACATGCGTTCTATTTTTCTTAACTTATCCAAACCGAGATCATACAATTCTTTTGTAAGTGTAACTATTAATCCATATGCATGTGTATCATACTAATAGAATATATCTTTGTTTAGCGATGCATGTATTGTTAATCGGATATATTGTTTTTGAAACATGATCTTCTTTCAATATACTATATATGATCCTGATTAAATGTAAATTTTGATTTTCTTTGGTTTGCATTTTACTTTAATTTAAGGTGAAGTCTCGTGCTGGTCCAAAAAGTAGTATAAAGACGCAAGATAATTTGGAGGGTTTCTTGAGCTCTGAGCTTCCTTCTCATCCAAATCTAACCCGTGGACAGTTAGAAAACGGGTTGCGTTATTGTATTTTACCACACAAAAGGCTTCCCAAAAGGTAAATTGTCTTTCCTTCTTCAGGGAAATCTAAAATCTCTTTTAATTCTTTCACCACTAAGGATGATAATATTATTCTCCGAACATTCTTTCCAGAAGGCCAAGATTTGAGCAGCCCTTTTTATTCTAACCTTTGTGAAACCCTTAGATTCTTATTTGATTTTAATGTTGGAGATGCACAATGTAATATAATCCCACTTAGTTTTCTTAAAAGAAACTTTTCTTAATTTACCAATCTATTCAAAAAGTTTAACGTATTAGGAGGTGGACCGACATTAGTTTTATATTTCAATTCACGTGTCGGCTAGATAATGGATAATTGTATGGATATATTAATTGGAAAGTCTAACATGTGAATAATATATAATAAGCCCGACACATAAAGATCCAACACGTGACAACTAAGCAGTGCAATTATAAGGATTTGAACTCATGACCTAAAACATGTTAGTTTACGAGTCCATCCCAAAAGTTGTGCACAAATAATATCTTTTTATATTTCAACAACTTTATTTATATGTATTATTTTTGCATGGACTTGTATATGGAATGAGATATATTACAATATTCTTTTTATATTAATTGTAGGTTTGAAGCACACCTGGAAGTTCATGTGGGATCCATGCATGAAGAGGAAGATGAACAAGGCATTGCACATATGACTGAACATGTGATTGAGAGTGAAAAATTTTCTGAACTTTTTTATGTAGGAGCTACGTATGGAGCATACACTTACCTCTATGGGACAGTTTATCACATCCATTCACAAGTCACATTTAAGGTTGTTTAGTTATTGATCTCTCAACTTTTCACTCTATTATTGTTAGATTTTATTAGCTTGGAATTTTGAGTTGATACGATGAAGAACTCTCAATTTATACAATTTATATATTAATAAATAGTGTTGCACTCTAATACTTTTTATTTTGGACCTAATTTTGTGTTTATTTTAGCATTTTGGTCTTCTTCCCCACGTACTAGATGCTTTAAATGAGGTATGTGCCTCATTGTGGAAGTTATAATGTTCTTGACGCTTACTATTCTTTTCGTATGTACGTTAGTCAATTAATTGTCTTTTTTATGATAAAGATGCAAAAGTAGAATATTTCATTAATTTATTCTTGATACAGCAAGCTTTCAAGCCAAAGATACGAGCTTCTTATCTTGAAAAGGAACGAAATGTTGTGCTTTCAGAATTACAGATGTGGAATACAATAGATTTTCGTATTGAAGGCAAGGTGTGAGGCACAATATCAATATATACTTTTTTTTTTGTGTGTTTTAATTTGTTTATTTTCATTTTTATTCATGATAGTCTTTACAATTTGTCAGTTGTGCCAACTTCTGCATTCGGAGAACAAGCTGAATAAAAGGTATAATGTTTTGGGACTAGAGGAACAAATTAAGAATTGGAGTGTTGCTCAAATAAAGAAATTTCATAAGCGTTGGTACTTTCCTGGTAATGCAACCTTATATATTGTTGGGGATATCAACGATGTTTCTAAAACAATTGATGCAATACAAGTAAGATTGATATACAAGTCTCATAGTAAAATTTGTCGCTTTTTTGTTTTAAGATGCTCGCTAAACTAACATTACCTTCTTATTGCAGGAAGCCTTTGGAAAATCTAAAAGATTTCAGAACAAGAGATCAGTTGAAATATTCAAAAATAAAGGGCATGGTCATCCTATTCGGCCTCTAACACTCCATAATTGGTCACTCGCGCGAAGCAACACAGATGATCGAAAACCTCTGCAAATTTTTCAACACAACCTTATCCACAATTTTTCCTTTTATATCTTCTCTAAGGTTATTGACATAGTATTATAAGGGCTTTAGGCATCTCTGGTTGAATTTATGTGGAAGTTTCAAAAGAAGGCGAATGGTTGATTTAGTTATCACACGACTATCTAAGAAATAATCATTCAGCTGTAAGGCATGCATTTTTTTTTAAAGAAAAAAAGAAAATAGAAAGTACTTTGTAAGTTGATTTGCTGAAAACATTATGAGCTATAATTTGTCATGAAATTGGAAAAAAAATAAAGAAGTGACGATTCTTTTCTTTACTTGTTCGTGCTTTTTCAAATTTGTTTGTGTTGTTTTTTGTTTTTGTTTTTGTTTTTTTGGCTTCCATCTTTTAATGTAACTTTTTGAGAAACTATTGTAGGTTCCAGTGAACAAGTTTCAAACATATGGCGACCTACGAAATTTCGTAATGAAGCAAATATATCTTTCTGCTTTACGATTCCGGATTAATGCAAAATACAAGGTGTGTGCCCTTTAATTTTTAGTTTGATCATTTTTTTTGGGTGTTCCAAGGAAACTAAATCCTAGATTTTGATGTAAATGTCGAGGTTTTTCTTGTGTTACCACCCAATATGTATGTAACAGGTTTATTTTCGTTAAAGCTATATTTTATGAAGTAATATCTGTTTAAAATGTTTCAGAGTTCAAATTCATCCGCAACATTAATTGAATTAAGCCATCTTGATAAGTATTGTACTGGATGTGCCCGTACTCTTCTTGGTACCACAAGCGAGCCTAAGGATTGGAAAACTGCAATAAAAGTAGCTTTCCACGAGGTTTGTACCCTTAAATTCTCAAAAGCAAAATTACTTACTCTTTGTAGCATACGTCATGTACTTAGATACAAATATAAACTCCTTTGACCACTCAACTTTTTTTGCTTGGAAAATTATGAAATTGATACTATTTCTCGTATCACTCTTTCTCCATTTTTCTCCTCAGTCACTTTCTTTCATCATTGTCTCACTTTTTCTTTCATTATTCGCGTCATTATGAAAGGACTAACTATCCTAACGACTCGAAGTTTGAGGGGGAAAGTGAAAGATTTAGGAGAGTTGGAGGAGTATTTATTAAATTTATTCATTTTTAAATTGCATACAGGTTCAGAGGCTAAAAGAGTTGGGGATTAGTTATGATGAGTTTACTCTTCATAAGGATGTAATGTTGAATGATAGTGCAGATTTTATAGCCGTGCTTGATGACGATTCATCTTCTGATATCATTACGTTAATAATGCGTAATGATGCACTTGGCCGTGCTATAATGGAGGTAAGGGAAGCACATAAAGTTTTAGGAGCTGTTGCTACAACAATTACGCTTGACGAGGTAATTAGCTAATAAATATATAGGGATGTTACCATATGCAAATTTTTTATTTTTGGTTTGCCTTGGGTTTTTAAATTGTTGATCTTTCAGGGTAGGTTTCATTCTTTCAGTTTTAAGCTAATTTATATTTTATTGTTCACAATTTATATGTGGTGGTAGGTAAATTCTATTGGTGCTGAATTGTTAGAATTGGTTTCGGATTTTGGAAAGCCGAGTGCACCCGTTCCCACAATAATTATGGCATGTGCTCCAACTACTCATGAGGTGAAGGGAGAGCTTGTCGGGTTCACCGTAAATCCTAGTGAAATTGAATTTGCTATGAAACAAGGATTGGACGAGATCATTTATGCTGAACCTCAGGTGGTGGTCCTTTCTTTTCTTAAAATATTGTCGAGAAACATATCAAGAATTTTTAGATTTCCTATTAAATATTATATTTATTTACTCCCTCACTACATATATAGATATAATTATTGGTAGATGATCTGTACTTGTAGATTGAGACGCCAACAGAGTTGATATCTCTATCACAGTTACAAGAATTATGGTTAGAGCGCCAACCGTCTTTCGTTCCCCTAACAAATTCAAACCAAGATGTGAAGAAACTTCATGATAAGAGAACCAATATCATTCATCGTCGTCTTTCAAATGGTATATCTATCATTTATAAGGTAATGTAAACCAACTGTATAAATATATGTTGGTATTTTGGTAAAATAAAAAGGAAGTCTAGTCTCTGCATCGCTTTAGAAGGAAAACAGAAGGGGGGGGTTCAAAGCCAATATAAGGACCCTAGTCAGAAGTATTTTTTTTTTCTCTTATTTTGAGTACAAGGGGCGTGGTTTGTGAAGATGGAGGTCATTGAGCGAGAAGTTTTGTGATTCTGGAGTTTTCCACGTAAATTCGAGTTGTGGTGGATATTATTATTTTTTTTATTTTATTTCTGTGTTGTTTGCTTATCTTTCTATAAAGACGGGTTCTGATGATGGATTTGTGATTTTCCTTCTCTGGTGTTCATATGTTGTGATATTTGCTTTGAGAAGCCATGACAGTTATATATATATATATATATATATATATATATTATGCATGCGCTCATTTACTCTTAATTACATGTATCTCAAGATTGAATATTATATGCTAATTATGTGCAAGTCAGATGTCAAAAAATGAAGGCCATGAAAGTGTAATACGAGTTATAATAGGTGTTGGAAGAGCACATGAAAGTTCAGATTTAAAAGGAGCTATTGCGTTGGGTGTCCAGACTCTTTGTGAGGGAGGTTGTGTTGGTAACTTTTCCAATGAGCAGGTAATTATATAATGTAGTTGTGTAATACACACGATATTTACATATTTCAAAATTTAAGATTTGTTGAAGGTTTGGTTATTTGCACAAGATTTAAGCAAAATATTTTGTCTAGGTAAAACTCTTTTGTTTGAAAAATATGATTGATTATTCGTTGGAGTGCACCGAGGAATTTATCACTGTGGAGGTGAGCTTTACATCAAGAGATAATGGGATGCAAGCAGCTTTCCAATTGCTTCATATGTTGCTCGAGGTAATCCTAATATAAGTAATCCATGATCACATTTTTTTTCCTTAAAAAATTTGTTGTGCACTTTGTATGTATAGTGAATCGCAGTGCTAACGAAGGAAAAATATGTCGATATTTATAGAAATATCGCTATAGAAATTTTATAGAAATATCGATGTCAGAGAAAAAGATTTGGCAATTTTACCTGTTAACCTATTTATATGTGGGGACTCGCATTAAAAAGGGTGAAAAAAAATCCACTTTAATTAAATTCACATTGTAAACGGGTTAGAAATTTTAACTCATCACCAATCGCGGGGTGGGGACGGATTTAGAGGTCCCCAACCCTTTTTCTTGTTTATCCGCTCTGTTTAATTATACCCAATTTTGAAATTAGATATATTATGTATTATATCCTATAATGTAGACTCAAATTTTTAAACTGAAACAAAAACTTGTCAACTTAATTTTTTTGCGTCTTTAACCTCTTAAACTTAACATGCAAAGCTTAAATCTTGTTTTAAACACACAAAACAACCTTAGACCATAAAATACAAATTCAAAAACATAGATTTAACATTAAAACTTCTTTCACGTGAAGATTTAACTTTTTAACACACATAAAAAATAGAAACACAAACTTTGTAACCAAACTAAACTTTGTTCGTATAGTTGAAACGATCAAGATAAGTTTTAAAGAATCTTATCACAAATCTTAGGAGAGGAATGGTTTTGATCACCAAAGTGAGAAATTTCTACAAAGATTTAGGCCCCGTTCATTTTGCCGATTTGAATTTAGAATTTGAGTTTTGTTACAGTAAAAAACTCTAAGAAACAGTCACATTTAACTTTTTTACTACAGTAAAAAGCTCTCACATAAAATCACATATCAACTTGAATTAAAAACTCAAATTAACAAATTAAACAGACCCTTAAACTTTTAAGGAAAAGTTGAAACTTTGAACAAAGAAAATCAAAGGAGAAAAATTTTGTTCTATACCCTTGAAAGTGCTAGGTAATTCCCACACAAATTCCTTCTCCTTCTTTTAGATTGTGGTTGGAAGTCTCCCTTGTGTGAGAGAAGTGAAAATGTTTTGAGAGAGAGAACATCAGGGATTTGGATATTATCGTAACAAAACATATTGTGGAATTAATATGAATATTCATATTTTACATCAATATCGATATATTCGTTGATATATCTCTAAAATTTAAGTACCGTAATTTTCATAAATATCAATATTTTCGTCTTTGAAAAAGATACATTCCTTTTTCAGTTTTTCATATCGGCATATCTGAAATAAGAAAATTTACCTTGGAAATATTTGTGAAGACGTCGATTTTTCAATCTTGGAACTACATGTATTTTACCATTATGCATTTATGCTTAAGTAATGTTGTTTGCTTTGTTTTTAATCATGTAGCAAAGTATTTGGTTAGAAGATGCATTTGATAGAGCAAGACAATTGCTCTTGTCAAACTTTCAATCCAATTTGAAGAGTTTAGAGCAATCTACAGCTCGCAAACTCATGTTGGCAATGTTGGAAGATGAACGGTTTGTCAAGCCAACACAAAAATCATTAAAAAATTTAACGTTGCAATCTGTCAAGGATGCGTCGTTGAACAGATTTATTGGAAATAATATGGAGGTAAGTATGTAATTTTTTATTATTTAAATTAATCTTAGAAATAAATTAAACATTTCTAATTATTTATTTCAAATTGTTTCTTGTAGGTAAGTATAGTGGGTGACTTCTCTGAAGAAGATATAGAATTTTGTATCATTAACTATTTGGGTACAATTAAAGCTACAGAAAATTTCAAGAATGGACCTCATCAGTATGAACCAATTATGTGTAGTGCTTCTCCATCCCATTTACAATCACGAGTACGAACCTCACATAACCATTTAGATTATTTGTAGTGTAAGAATAAGTTGTTGAATCTTTTATGAGGGTTTTTTTATCAGGTTTTTTTAAAGGATACTGAGGAGAGAACATATGCATGTGTCGCGGGCCTTGTACCAAATATATGGGGATTCAACATTGATGGAAAACACTATCTTGAGTCGAAGTTAACTGTCGGGGAAAATTGGCTAAGTAATCTTCATAGACATCCGTTTTTCTTTCTCATCACAATGGAGTTCCTGACCGAACTTATAGAAACACGGTAAATTCTACTCTGCAATATTTTCATTTAATTAAAATCAAAATAAAAATATGTTGGTGAGAGTTATCTAAATTTAAGTTGTAAAAGTATTTCTATCATTGAATTAACAAGATTAAAATATTTCATACAGGCTTGTTGAAGCTGTTAATGGTTCTTATTTGGGATATCAAGCAAAATTGGATGTACACTTATGTCATAAGCTAAATCTTGGATGGTATGTGATATCCATATCATCAACTCCTTCTAAGGTAAGATGTTTTTCTCTTTTATTTTCACCTTTACCTAAAAAAACTGTTATTTTAGTTTCTCACGAACAAGATTGCAAAATTGACAGTTATTTTGTTATTTTTAAAAATTTATATATTTCTTAAGTACCATTTTAAATGTTTCTATACAATATCCTGAAATTTCTAATAGCTGTATATATCGATATATTTCGCGAAATGGATATTTCCATAAAGGTGTATTGTTAAATGATCTAATATTGTTAAAATATCAGTAAAATTTCCAGGAAACATTAACGACTTTTATATTTTACATTTTATTTTCTATCAATGTAAAATTTATGCATTTTTTTCCTTCAAACTCTATGTCTTGGTAAAATCAAGAATATTTTTTAAATACCTTAGAATCTTTTAGAAGTTTCTTTTAGTATTTGATAATTTTGTCATCTTGTATGAAACCATAGATATAAGGTTTTTGTATTAGGTTGACTTTTAGTTATTTTACTTATTTGTAAATGTGTCCTTATCATTTATGGTATTATGATCACATTTTACCTCCCATACTTTCATACCGTTAGTATTTCGATTGAAAGTTTCATCTAATTTATATATTATTAATTATTTTAAAGTATATTAGATCTTATTAAAATAAAATGTCTCGGTATGAATTTAAGTATTTTATATCAATTTTCACAGATATCGATATTTTCATAAATTTAAGCAATCGGTGTTTTCATAAGATATCAATATTTTTATCATTACTTACGAAAGAACATATCCAGGTTCATAAAACTGTTGATGTGTGCAAGAAAGTTCTTAAAAATTTTCGTAGTGTGAGATTTTCTTCAGACGATTTGGAGGAGGTTAGCTACTCTTTCAATGTAAACTATTAACATTTTCGTTTAGTTATACAATCCATCTACATACAGTATACACATTATATACTCATAAAGAAGGCTCCAACAGTATTTTTTTTCCCCCTCTTACTAATGTAATTGCTCTAGTTATAACTATTAGTTTTTGAACAAACAGCTTTAAAACCGATAATATCCTTTTAAGGTTTTGCAATTACAGGTACGAGAATGTATGTTAATGAGACGCGAAGAAGAAATGACGTCAAATTCTTATTGGCTTAAATTGTTATGCCTTTTGCAAGATTCTTATGTTTCAAGGAAGGTAATATTTTAATATACGTATATTGTACATTTATAAAATCTCATCCTCCTATAGTTAGAAGTGATCGTTTGTAGACATGAGAATTTAGAAGGGTGCCAATTTAACATTTTATAAGTATTTGTAAATGCTGCTTTTATATTTATTAACAATATGACCTCGTATTTTTGTTCAGGACATATCATGCCTTGGAGATCTTGCATCCTTGTACAAAGCAGTCACTATGGAGGATATATACTTAGCTTATGATCATTTAAAAATTAGTGATGATTCTATATATTCATGCATTGGGATAGCAAGGTAGCTTGCAATTACTAGTAATAAATCCGTGTAACATACACTATATTGTGTAGTTTCAAGGGAAAAACCAGAAATGTCACTCTAGATAGCAAATAATATTATTTAATTATATTACTCTACTAATTAATAAACAATTGTCATTAAAGAAAAATAGAAAGATAATAAGAATTGAAGTGTTGCTCAAATAAAGAAATTTCATAAGCGTTGGTACTTTTCTGGTAATGCAACCTTATATATTGTTGGGGATATCAACGATGTTTCTAAAACAATTGATGCAATACAAGTAAGATTGATATACAAGTCTCATAGTAAAATTAGTCACTTTTTTGTTTTAAGATGCTGGCTAACTGACATTACTTTCGTGGAAAATAGTAGAAAATAAGTTAATATGAAAATTTTAAAAAATATATAGGTAAATTTTTAATTATAGAAATTAATAGGTTATAATTTGTCAAGTTATAGTTTATAACCAGATAAGTTTGATTCGTGCAAAACAAAAATTAATTAGATAAGGCTAATTAATGTGCGTGTAATATGCTTTTAAGAGATGTCAAGAGAATGAATATATGATCTTACGAGATGCGAAGAGAATGAAGAGCAAAAAGACTACCAAAACATTTTCTCTCGACGCATAATTCTAGCTGGGATTATTTTTAAAAGAGGAGTTGATTGCAATACAAGTGAAATTTTGAAAGGCGTCTCATAAAATACAAAGGAACCAAAGCATATGATGTGATGAGGGGCGATTCTGGCTTGCCGTAGCAACAAAGCACAACGCCATTTTATTTATTTATTTTTGAATTTAATAGCGGGGAATTCAGGGCTCTAAATCTCATCATTGAAAGATGGCGATTCTGTCGTCTTTTTTATCAAGTGGCTTCATTTCACGTGCACAATTGACATATATGGCCCCAAACACAACAACGCGGCAAATTAAAAATAAAAAATAAAAAATAAAAAAAAGGGTTGCCAAGCTGCAAGGCTAGAAATTATCATCGATCATAACGTCTGAAATCTACACATGTTCCATGACAACCAACATTTTCAAACAACATTCGTAACATGTCCATGGATGAAAAAGAAAAATGATACAACTCAAGACAATCCAGTTCCCCCTTGTGTTGGTGTTTACAACTTTTAGCATTTTTAGGCTAGTTTGATTTGATTAAAAAAAAAAAAAAGGCATTAACTTTCATATCAATCAATGCCAAAAGGAGTGGAGTGCTCCTCATTCTTCCGCAGCACTTGCAGCACTCAAGTCCACACTCAGGTCCACAACCTGCTCAAAATATGGGTGCATGCTCAGTTTCCACTTAAAAAACATTACAACTGAAATTATACTTTCATAAGGCATGTAAGTTTTATCTACTATCTAGTTGGTCAGGAGAGGTCAGTCAGCAGACTTCAAGTTGTTCGTTGTTTAAAGTCGATAAATTTCCAAATAAGAAAGATTACCTTCCCAGTTATCAGGGTATACATGTTCAGCACATCTATCACTGTGGACTCGAAGTGTGTTGTAGCGTCGTAACTCTGCAACAATAAAGGGGTAAGTAATTATGCATCCATAATACTCAAACCTCAAAACACATACAGAAGTCGTTGAAAGAATTCAGGAGGAAAAACCAAGGCCAACTCACTGTTGATATAAAGCAATTGTCCAAAGTGGGCTCGTTGACTGGCTCATATCTGTCATACATATCATAGAATATCTCGTCAACAGGCCCAAGAAGGTCAGTTCCAGGCTTCAGCTCAGTCTCGGGATTATCAGTCTCCGCCTCGGTCGATACAAATGCAATGAATTTTCCTTTTGGAGCAACATTGTGAGAGTAAGAACAACAGAAGAGATACCTGAGCAACCGAAAAACATCATGAGAATTAACTCGTAGAACAAACCTAACAAGTAACAACTCATCATCCAACGAGTCACTGTGCTAACATCAATAGCAAGGCTAAACCAAGTGCTCACCATTTTCACGTTCTCAAACTTAAAAACAGCTCAATTGTGGGTTTTCTTAGGTCTATGCACTCAGAGACATACACAAATGAAGAGAGAATTTTCAAATGCAGAATTAATCAGAATTTCCATGGTAAACTACTCAGCCACATGATTCAAGGGAAAAATTACCATAGACAAGTCACCGGGACATATGATCTACTTTCATTGTTTTATCTTTTACTTCCCTCCCTCAATTAACCCCCCCAACCAAAATGTGTGCGCCAAATGTTGCTGCACTGGTTAGTTGTTAAAACAACTAGTAGAAGATAATCCTTTCTTCCAAGAAAGGACCAGCTTGGAATGAAGTAACGAGTCTAATTAAACAATCAACAGGAACAAAGAAATGGATTGTGAATTCTGATGAAGTAACGAGTCTAATGAAACAATCAGCCATTTCAATCTCATATCTGAGGGTCATTATATTGGAACTCACATGTCTGATATGCGACCCAACTGCTTCTGTGGCAGGATAACCTGCACTGAATGGGAATCATTGGTGTTGGGAATTGGATGGCTCATGATGGCAATTGCTCTTGCAACCTTTCCAACCTTTCGAACCTGTTGAATAGTACGTAAAAATGGTTTATTATCACTGCCTTCACAACCAACGTTGACATAACCAAAATAAAAAGAAAATTTTCAGCCCTCATATCCAAGAGCTTAAAAAATTAACAGCAATAATCAGCCTAAAATTTTGATATAAAGCACACGAATACACCAACATTGAAAATGATATTACCTTGTTCGGCAAGTACGATGGATCACATACAACTTTTTTGCATCTAGCAGTTTCGCCTTCAGAAGTAACACCAATAACTTTTCCTTCCTCATTGAACTCAACCTGGTATCAAGCAAATATTAAAACCAGCTATCTAGTGACACACAAAGGAGATTAGGACTATAAAGCAAAGTACCTTGCACTCAGGTTTATTTAACATATATGTCCCGCCATAAACTGCACTGAGCCGAGCAAATGCCTGTCCAAACCACAAAAATTAGGTACATGAATACATAGATTGATTTATCTTGAAATCTCCAAATAAATAAATTTGCATATGTGTGTGTGTGTGTGTGTGTGTGTGTGTGAGAGAGAGAGAGAGAGAGACCTGAGGAAGCTCTCCTAATCCATATAAAGGATAAATGTATGGGGATCCTCCTTGGAAACGGGCAACAGACTCAGCATAAAGCTATTACATAAGCAACAAGCAGAAGTTCAATTGCATGACGAGACCAAAAATTTCAATGAAATAAAACTTCAAAACCAATGGAGAAAAGTTAAAAGCAAGAGGAAATGAGCTTTTACCTTCATTCTTTTCACGGTGTCCAGAGCAGGTTCATTTAAGTAACGATCATCCCTATGAAGAGCTATTGCATGGCCAATGAAGTCCAAAGTGTTGTCATCAAGACCATATTTCCTGACAAATCATCGACCAACTGATATAAAAAATGGTGTAGGATGATTAAAAAAATTCATTAATGAATGTCGACAAAGCTCCCAATTCACTAAGGTAATAATTAATAAAGCAATATCGTTTTATCAAAGACATTCAGAAAATAAATTAAAAAAAAAAAAGGGAAGCAACTGTAAATAAGAGAAAGTAGATCAGCACTTCCGCTTATTGCCACTCCTGGCTTGATATGTTTGTGACAATTAAGACATAATAATCAGTATTAATAGTATTGTGAGGAAACAAAATCTGACGTAGGCGATGTGAGCTTTCAACTAGTAAAAAGACCTGTATGTTTCTTGTTTTTAATTACATTTAATACTATTACTACCACAAAAGGTATAAAATACTGTTTCTTTTTATTTTTTTGCTCAAGAAGAATATTGTTTGTAATTCTTGATTTCACTTAATACTACTTCAAATGGTATCAATATTGTCTTTGCTTACTCAAGATCATACCTGTCTTTATTTCAAAATTTTTAGCAGATGAACTTTATTGAATTTGATATAATCAAATCCTGTTATATGATTATATGAAACGGTGCCAAAGGGTGAAAGACAAGAGTTAAGTAGTTCCAACAAATAAGAATGGCAAAACTAAAGTGCTTACGAAACGAGTTCTCTTGTAGTGACCCTTGTCAAGTCCAAGCCGTCATGGGTTTTGGGGTCATTTTCATCATAATCTTGGACATAAATGAAGAACTTGCGAGCACGGCGTTTCTCAAAAATGCCCATGAGTGGAGATTTGAGTGCCTCCATGTCCGTAGCGGGAACCTTGTGAACCTATTAACCGGCCACGAAAGAGTTGATCAGAAGCACTACCAACTATTAATGAAGTGATAAGAAAGAGAAGATCAGAAGCACTACCAACCATTAATAGAGTGATAAAGAAAGCAAGAGTGAATCATAATAATACCTTCCCTTTGTTAAAGACGTAGCTGCCATCTACGGCTTTGAAGTACAAATACTTGGTGACGTCGGTATGAATAAGGACACGGACAAGAGTTCCATTTGCCATCATGAACTAGCAGAGAGAAAACACACACACAGAGTAATTAATGAATTAAATCAATTGAATTAAGAACTAGAAAAAAAGAAAGAAAGAAATTGTATAATGAAGTATGATATTAGGTAATTAAAAGGGAACCTTGGGGATCATGTCAACATTATAATCCCTGCTGGAACCCAAATGAGCTGGAGGGCTATCGTTGCCTCTGAACCTCTTCCAGAGCTGTATTTACATATTGTAAGTAATTGTAAATTAAGAAACAAAGAATTTTAATAGTCAATAATTGTATTAACTAACAATTGCTCGGCTAGTTATAAACAGTTAGTCGAAAATTGTAAAGGCAGGCCCGCAAATCGTAATAGGCAATAATAAGAAAAGAAAAGCAAAGAAATGAAAATATAAGACCTGATTGAGATTAAGGGAAGAAGACTCTCCTCCATAATAATCATTACGATCCATGTGCAGCACCTGTAGTAGTAGTAGTAGTAATGTTTCATTTCATTTGATTCAATCAATTTGACTTTGAATTGAATGGAATTGAATTGGTTACTCTATTACATTACAGAATAAATTGAAATCAAAAAGGGAAATCGTCGATAGCAACAATAATAATAATAATGAAAAGTATGAGATCTGAATCTGGAGAAGAAAAAATAATAAAAAGGAAATGGGATCTGAAAATATAAGTATATATATATATATATATTTACATATATATAGAGAGAGAGAGAGAGAGAGAGAGAGAGAGACCTTGAGGCCGTCAACGGAGAGAAGACCGCTGAGG
Source organism: Morus alba (assembly GCA_012066045.3). Classification (NCBI taxonomy): domain Eukaryota; kingdom Viridiplantae; phylum Streptophyta; class Magnoliopsida; order Rosales; family Moraceae; genus Morus; species Morus alba. The sequence continues at coordinate 23,075,829 of CP050227.2, forward strand.
ATGCACTCCTTGAGACCTGTTCCCAACACGATCACGTCATATTCTTCATCCATCTCTTCGCTTCGCGGCGCTGCTACAGCTGTTCTTCCGATTGCCGAATTCCGATCAGATTGAGATTCAGATTTAGATTAGGGTAGTCGGATAGATCTCTTCTTCTTCTTCTCTGTTTTTATTTTAGGGTTTCGTTTCGTTTATAATTAGGAGTGATTGATTGACTGACTAGCAGATAGATAGACCTTCCGATGCTGCTCTTTATCGATGCTAATATTACTATTACTACTCTCTCTCTCTCTCTCTCTCTCTCGACTCTCAGGGGCCTGCGGTTGGGGTGGGGTGGGGATAAAATATATATTTTTCAATTTTATTTTACACTAATAAATAAAAACAATAATAATGCCTTCCTATCCATCATCGTTATAATTGATGAATAAAATGTCACTGTTTATCCTAACAAGAAATTAAATAATTATAAGGGAAATATAAAAATAGTATTTTGTGTTTTAACATAATCATCTTTTATATTTTTTATTTTTTTTTTATAATTTTAAACCAGTACTTTAATGTGTTAGAAAATCATTCTTAATATCTTGAGGCCGCTTTCATGAAGTATGAAATGTCATTTCTACTTATGTATTTAATTTGCCCAGATTTTTTTTAGAAACATATTCAGACTTAAAACTCTCTCACTCTCCAAGCTCGTTTGATATTACTTTTAAGACTGTTTTTAACTTTTTAAAAGATGTTACAGCAGGTATAGGTATTTAGTAAATATTGTTTTTGTCTAACAGTTTCTAAAAATTAATGCTAAACAACAGCTTTTAAGAGTAAATTATGAGTTATTTTTGTACAGTTACTTCTGTTATTATTATTTAAATTTACTAAAACAACCTTAATGATAAACCTTAATTCTCTATTTATCCATTTTATTTTTTCACACCAAATTAAAAATATTTTTTAAATTTTATTTTAGACTTAAAATATTTTTAAAATATACTAATATTTTTTATAATTATCAAAATGTTAAAAAAAAACAACAATAAAATACTATAATGATCAAAATGTTTAAAAATAACAACAATAAATAATATGAACGATTTTTTTAAAAAAATTTTAGGGTACCAATTTAAAATTATTAAACATTATAGGGTAAGAAAAAATAATTATACTAAAATACAAGATACTAATGTAAAATTTCTCTTAATTATAATACGAGATTAAAATGTGGACGAGAGGTGCTTTTTCTTTCCTTTTCCTTTTCTTCTTTAAATAAATAATAAACAAAAACAAATATTCCAACGAAGAGATGCTTTGTTTGTTGATTAAGAAAGAAAATTAATGTCTCATTTTAACGGGGTAACTTTATTTCTTTACAAATGCAAGTAAGCGATAATAATTTATAATTAGTTTGCAATTTCTCAAACAAAGGCCATCCCTATGCCTATCTGTGCCTTCCCTGCCCCTCACTCCACGAAACATATCTCTACTCCACTTTTACATTCTTTTCTTTGTTTCTGTTTTTTGTTCCTTTTTCTTTTTCAACAGCGAAAAAAGCCTTCGCTCTGCATTTATTTCCATCTTTCACTTTAAAAGTGATTATAACGGGAGAAAGAGAGAAATACATTAAGATTTAAAATGAATTAAAATTAATAAGTTAATAGTTTATATAAGTTAATAAATAGGTTAAATTATTATTTTTGTTCATAATTTCTCTGATTACAAATCATAACTTGACAAGTTATTGTCTATAATTCACGGTTTTTATTCATAATTTGTCTGACTATAAACTATAACTTGACAAGTTTGTCTATAACTTATATGGTTATGAACTATAACTTGATAAGTTATGGCCTATTAATTTTTATAATTAAAAATTGTCCTCTATACTTTTTTAAACCTTTCATATTGGTCTATTTTCTAGTATTTTCAGATTATAAGCCACAACATTGTATCTATGATGGATGACAACAATATTATACGACAACGACCACTTGCACATACGACAACGACAATATATCTAACGAACGACTCATACATTTATATGGCAACTTAAAAAAGATACAGTTCAAGTCGTGTATACAGCAGCACAAGAGTGTCGTTTTCATTTTTTTCCCCTAATAAAAAAGTTTTAACACCTTATTCGCTAAACTTTTTCATGTTTCACCAAATTAATTTTGAATTTCAAATTTTAGTAATTATTAAGGGTCTGTTTGGTTTATGGATTCAAATCATATGATTTGAACCATTTTCGATTTACGTGTATTTTTTGTGAGAGAAAATACTGTAGCGATCATGAATCATGATTCGAATCAGGGATTTGAATCTAGAAACCAAACGAACCCTAAATCATCAGCTTGTCAAGTTGTTACAATGTAACTCAAATTGATAAGTAGAATTGGCATCAGGAAAAAAAAGACCTAACGGCTAAAATTGAAAGTTTATACATTTATTAATCGACTTTATCAATTTGGGTGAGATAACTTGTCAAGTTCTCACAATTAGTAACTAAAAATTCATTAGCAAAAACTAATAAGTAAAATTACAAATTCAGGGTATAAATCACCAAAGCACGAGAAGTTAGATGTTAATTAAGCCGGATGCTACTGTAAGTCAAAAGTTATCACATTTATTGCGACAAGTACTAGACGTTAAAATCTTGTGAAGACACATAGGATGCGTTTAGAATTGACTTTTACTTATTTCGAAAATGTTTTTATATGTTTTTTGAAGTATGAAAATAAAAAGGTATGTAAATTGTGTTTGTTTAATAAATGTATTAAAACGAAAATAAAAATAAAAAAATGAAAATGATTTTTGTGTAAAAATTAGAAAATGTTTGAATTTTTTTTATGTTTTTATTTTCTAGTACTTATTAACAATGTTATAATAAATAAATTAATAATTATAATCAAATGCGATTTTATTTTTTTATTATATTTAAAATAATCTATCACGATACTTTGCAACGTCACAGGGATCTCCACTGGTGAGATCGATCGCCAAAGATTGGTCGTCTTGAATAGCCGCTGAGATCATAGCCGACTTCCCCAAATTTGCAATCACCCCTTAAAGCACCAACCTTACCGGAGAGTCCACCATCATCGCAAAGCTCCTCCATGGCACCCAAACACTACCGCACCAAATCTGCAGCGAAGAAACTGTCACCTCACCTCGTTTGAAGCCAAAAGCAGTTCCAGATGCATTATCCCGTGCAAAGGAGATCGCCAACGAGATCGTACAGGGAGATCTGCAGATCTCCACTCCTCTCGTGGTGGCGTACAAAGATCACTTTCGTGTGGGGAGATCGACGGCTGAACATATTTTTCTTTCTTTTTCTTTTTAAAAAATTGATAAAGGGGTTTTTAGAGTCTGTTAAGTTTATTATATTCTTTTGTATTTTATGTGATTTTTTATTTATTTATTTATTTATAGAATTTTAAGTATTTCGGCCACTACGATGGCTGAACTGTGCAAATAAGGACGGTTACTAGCTGGTATCTTGGACGAATATTAGTATTATAGTTGGATACTGATTGGTATACTGGCAGGATACCGGTATGATGGCCGGTATAGCATGCTGACATGGTCGTGCCATTCTTTGCCAATGTTTCTTTCCCTGGTACAAGTCAATCTAAACCTAATATTTGTGGTATTTCTATAAAGAGCCTCTTATTTGTTGTACTGTGATCACTTCTTACCGTACATATTTATCATACAATTAGTATTTCGATAGAGAGTCTATTGAATTTATGTATTTTTAACTATTTAATTAGAGTTTCTCAACGACTCAAATTAAAAACAATGTTTAAAGATGAATGTTCATATTTTATGACGATTTTCCCGATATCGATCGATATATGAAAGCACTTATATATTTCAATAAAATGTAAGCACTTATATCTTTTCTAATTTTATTTTTGGGTCTCTATGATCCAATCGGGATTCCCAACACTTGGGATAGTTACACCGGTTCTCATAAAAAATAATAATAACTAATTTATTTTTTTTCCCTTCCTTAAAAAATTGATTGCATGAGTTTTATATATATAATCAGATTCAGACGGCCAGAAGCTTCCAAAACTAATTCCAAGGATGCTTTGTTGTGTGTTTATTTAATTTTTCACAAGATACGATAGATAATATTCCGAGGGTTGCAAGTACTAGTAAATTAGTAGAGTGCACACTTGCACCGCGTAATCGTCATAGAATTTATTGAATTTAGTGATTAGTCAATAGGACGCGTTTAGCTTGCAGCTATCCAATGTATAAATATTATAAAATTAATGAAGATTAAATATTAATTTCAGCAGCTGATCAGACAAAGACACAGCCACAACCACCATATTATTCAGCTTTACAGGGCATGAGGAGTAGCCCATTATATTTATATTGATTAAAAAGTGTTCTTTCTCGGAATCCCAAGTCATGTGTATGTTTTGTTAGGAATTGTATAGAATTGGGAGATTGGTGATGTTTACAAGCAATGTTAGAGATCTAGAGATCTATTCATAGTACTAGCTAGAGAGAGAGAGAGAGAGAGAGAGAGAGAGAGAGAGAGAGCGACAGAGAGAGAGAGAATCAAAGAGGAATTAATCATCAATCATTAATCATTAATCATTAATGGCCGGAGGAGAAGGAGAAACAACGTTGGAGTACACGCCCACGTGGGTGGTGGCTGTGGTTTGCAGTGTTATTGTCTTGATTTCTCTTCTCGTCGAGAGGCTCCTTCACTTCACCGGAAAGGCAACGTCTATCTCCCAATTTCTCTATCTTTTTATATATTTATATTCGTATTGTTCATAATTAAGTTGTATAATTGATGTCTGCTTCTGATCATCAGCAGTCTAATTAGTACTGGCTAGCACTGCTACTGTTACACACATTTACAATTCTTTCTGAATGTTTATTTTTTGGTTTCTACTTTGGGCATGTGCAGTGCCTGAAGAAAAAGAATCAGAAGCCTCTTTTCGAGGCCTTGCAAAAGATTAAAGAAGGTAATTATATAGCTACATATATAAATTAATTAAGATCCTTATTATTATTATTATTATTATTATTATTATTATTATTATTATTATTATTATTATTATTATTGTATATATGCATGGATGACAGAGTTGATGCTATTGGGATTCATATCGCTGCTATTGACGGTGTTCCAACAACGCATCGCCAAAATCTGCATCACCGAGGAGCAGTCTAAACAGTGGTTGCCTTGCAACAACAGATCAGATGAATATGATGATGATCATGAATCATCATCATCATATTCTACCACTAAACACTTTCAGACCAGGACTACTACGATCGCTAGTGCTACTAATTTCGTAGTAGATCATATAATTACTCGTAGTCTCCTTGCGGCCGATTCCTCTGACTACTGTTCCCAAAAGGTACTTGTTCAATATTACTACTACTACTACTACTACTACTACAGTTACTACTTGTGAAATTAATTTCATTTGGCCACTACACCAGCCACTACATACAATAGGGTCATATATATATATATATATATATATATATATTACTACATAACCATTTTCTTCAATTTATATTAATTTGTTTATTAGGGGAAGGTTCCATTGTTATCGACCACGGCATTACATCATCTTCATATCTTCATCTTCGTGCTAGCCGTGGTGCATGTCACTTTCTGCGCTTTAACCATTATTTTTGGTGGGATCAAGGTAATTATATTACGAGATATATATTACGATATATATATATATATATATATATATATATTGCATCTTCATACTGGAGTTTCCTTGATTTTGAAGGTTTCATTTATGATTGATCTTCTGTTCTAATTGCTTAATTAGATACGTCAATGGAAACATTGGGAGGATTCTATTTCGAAACAGGAGTACAATCCAGAAGAAGGTAACAGTAATGACTTGTATTGTTGTGAGCTAGCTATATAGTAGCCTTTGGCCCCTGCTAATGCGACTGTTAATTTCATACAAATTAATTAATGCTTGCAGTTATAAAAACACAGTTCACCCATGTCCATGACCATGATTTTATTAGGAATCGCTTTCTGGGTATTGGAAAGAATTTAGTTTTTCTAAGTTGGCTGGTAAGTCATTATATTCTTTTCTATATATGATGATTCGCTTGCTATATACACATATTGCTGCTACGACATTAAGAAATTAATGATAATTGGTTTAACTAATTATTTCTTTGCAAATTGGATTTTTTTTTTTTTTTTTTTTTTTTTTCAGCGTTCATTTTTTAAGCAATTTTATGGATCTGTGACGAAAACAGATTATATGACACTGAGACTAGGCTTTATCATGGTACAAACTCTGTGGTACTACTAATTTTCCGTTTTGGTTTGGTACATAGTATATGTATAAGAATCTTTCGTAGACTCATTGCAGGGGAAACCCAAAATTTAATTTTTACAAATACATGATTCGAGCCCTTGAAGCAGATTTTAGGAAAGTCGTCGGAATAAGGTTAGTTGCGATTTCTACAAATGAACAAATTTTTTTTTTTTTTTTTTTTTGTTGGTTGGTTAGGTAATTAAAAGGACAACTCCGTCCGTCTGTATAATTCTTGTATCATGTCTGTTATCACGTACTTATACCAATCATTCTATTTGACAATTTTATCTTCCCTCCTTGACAAATAATTTACAACTTTTTCGAATGATAAAATTGCAGTTGGTATCTATGGTTGTTTGTGGTTATCTTCTTGTGTCTGAATGTGTCCGGTAAGCTTTTCTAATCTTTATCAATTTCATGTCATTTTAAATTAATTTTCTGAAAATTCCTTACAATTAAAAGCTTAAACTTTTGGCAAATTGATAAATTTTAGCTTTGAACACGCAATCACCAAGAGAGATTTAGGCCTAGTTTATTTCATTGATTCAAGTTTTTAATTTAAGTTTTACTACAGTTAAAAGCTCTAAGAAAAAGTAACATTTAACTTTTTCTGTTACAGTTAAAAATTCTCATATAAAATCATATCTTAACTTAAATTGAAAAATCGAATCGACAAACTGAACGAGGGCTTAAGCAAGCGGGATATTACAATTAACTTGTGGAAATATTAATCAAGATATTTCTGCCTTCTCTGTTAGCACTCCAAGCTCATATACAATTACTTTGAATGTACAGGATGGCATGCATATTTTTGGTTAGCATTCGTACCCTTCATTGTAAGCATTACATATATATATATATATATATGTATGTATGTATTATTTTGAGATGGATGTTGACAAAATTGATTTTTAGACAATTAATTACCAATTAAAATAATAATAATAATAATAATAATAATAATAATAATAATAATAATAATAATAGGAGTAACAATAATAAATAATATTTCTTCAGCTTCTGCTTGCTGTTGGGACAAAGTTGGAGCATGTAATTACGCAATTGGCGCATGAGGTTGCTGAGAAACACGTTGCAATTGAAGGCGATTTGGTGGTTCGACCCTCCGATGATCACTTTTGGTTCCACAGACCTCGACTTGTTCTCTTACTCATTCACATCATCCTCTTCCAAAATTCCTTTGAACTCGCTTTCTTTTTCTGGATATGGGTGCGTAATGTACTTTTATTAAATACATATATTTATATTTAGTGTACGAAAAATTATATATTAATTATTTTCTGTGTAAATTATATATTATATAATATAGATTATTATATTCAAGTACGTGTGTTCACTGCCACTGCAGGTTCAATATGGATTCGACTCTTGCATAATGGGGCAAATCGGCTATATAATTCCAAGACTTGTTATTGGGTAATATATATATATATATATATATATATATATTAAGAGAGGGAGGGAGAAAAGAAGAAGAAGAACATTATTAATGTTTAATTTTACTTATAACCTATATATCAATTTAGCTCAATCATTAATAAAGAAGAAATAATGTTTAATTTTCAGGGGTTTTGTTCAGTTCCTCTGTAGTTACAGTACATTGCCACTTTATGCTATTGTCACACAGGTTAGTTGTGTTGCCCAAATAGTGTTGTTTAGTCTGCTCATTCTTAATTTGACGTTTTATTACTGACATTGATTAATGATAATTGAAAATGATTTACGTGATGATGAAGATGGGAAGTTCGTTCAAGAAAGCTATTTTTGAAGATTACGTACAAGAGGGACTAGTTGGGTGGGCACGGCAGGCAAGAAAGAATAGATTGGGTGGTGGTGGGCTGAAAAGAGCTTCTAACGGTAACGGTAACGGCTTAAGCCAAGTAGGTCGTGTAGGTGTTGGAGTAGGATCAGTTGAGTTGACAAACGCCGGAGCAGAAGTTGGAGGGCGGCATTCTGCGTTGGAAGAGGCCCAACTGGGAGAAATTCGGCCTCTAGCAGTCTCTGACGGCAATGCATCCAAATGAAAAACAAACAAACAAACAAACAACGAAATTCAAAATGCCATTTTGGTATTCATTCATCTTGTTTTACCATTTTCTGGTTTACCAAATTCGACTCTTCATTTACATATTGTATTCACTTTTACATGACTTTTAAATAAATGTTTATATGAAGGGAACCAAAAGAAGCAGAAGCTTGTTTTGTTTAAGCATATTGGCTTGCTTCTCCATCAAATCTAAGGTTTCAATAATCTACTTTCTACCCATATATCCACCAGAATTTCTGTATTTTAATTACTACCAAGGATAAAAATATAGTCATTCATAAAAATAACCATATTTAGATTTTACAAAAAATAATGTCGACCGAAATACATATCGCGGTGGAAATTGATGTAAATTATAAAAGTTTATTCTAAAACTTATTAAATCCACAGTTTATATAAGATGAGAAAATATCAATAATAAAAGAGCTTCCGGTAGATTCGAAGTCATTGGAAATATTTTCTTGACTAAAACAATATTAATACTAAGACGTGATTTGTTTCTTATATGTCTCTTAATCTGTTTCTTTTACTTCTAATCGTATAACAAATTATGAGTTAACCCAGTTGCATGAGATTTGAACTTTATTTGAAGACTACGGAGATGGATATTACGGAGACGGATATTGGAGTCTATTATGCTATAATTAGAGAGATCGTACATATTAAGACTCGTTTAGTTCGCTTATTCGAGTTTTTAATTTAAGTTGAGATTTGATTTTATATGAGAGCTTTTTACTATAATAAAACTCGAATTTTAAACTCAAATCAACGAAATAAACGGAACTTAGATTCATTTCAAGGGACTACAATCAAAATTTGTGCTCATCGATTCAAATTCAATTAATGGATAAGTACAAAATAGCCTTTTGCTAAGCTATTTTTTATTAGTGAAATTAAGATTGATTAACCATTTACCATGCTAAATCAATGGTTGATCGATTGGGGTGTATCACTGAATGACTTAATATGTAATGACCTGACTTTTCATACCGTTAATTATATAGTTAAACATTGGTCCTGTTCATTTCGTTGATTCGAGTTTAGAATTTGAGTTTTACTACAGTAAAAAGCTCTCACAAATAGTCACATCTAACTTTTTTGCTATAGTAAAAAACTCTCACATAAAATCACATCTCAACTCAAATTAAAAACGCGAATCAGCGAACTAAATGGGCCCGAAAACTCCAAATTACTCATATAAAACTTCACGGACTTGTAAAATTTTGAATATATATATTTTTTTGAAATGTAACATATTTTTGACGAGACATAGGAGTTAAATAATAATAATAGATACACATATGAAAAGCTTCAACCAATTTAAGCGAAAACTAGATTAAAGATTTTTAACCAAAGACTCAATCGCACGCTTCATGCAGGAGAACGTAATGTTATGGTATATGCTTAAGATTCAAGATCATAAGTGTTAAATTAGTTTTAAAAGGTATACCAAGCGTTAACGAAGACAATCACGAAATATGTAATGTTGATAATAACATGGATTAGTTGTTACTCTAATGGATAACAAAAACATATTATGTACTACTAGTAAAATGTGCAATTGAAAACGAAAAATCATAACCACATGTCTAAGTGTTTAGCATAGGAAGACTTATCCTATAATGCAAGTATTTAAATCATGCAAGATAGCAGTCTTACAAGGTTTAAAATATAACGAAACTTAAATGCGGAATTAATTGCTAGTAATATCCATGATCCTCTTGTTGACCCCATTGCTCATACTCCACCCTGCCAGCCCATCATGAGGGTTTAAGTGGGGGGCTTCTTGCCCGAATTACCTACAGCACGAACAAACATGGGTGAACTTTCACTCAACAAGCACAAACTCAATCTCATAAAATAGTTATATGACAAATGCTATGCATGACCAATTATGAGTAGTTTGTTTATTGATTTCTTTTTATGGGCCCTGTGTATGTAGCGGGTGCACACGACTAACGGGGTGTCGGGGAAGCGACCCAAATATATTATACCAACAACACCCAAGGTCATCATGTAGATCGTTCATCATTTTCTTACCTAGCGAGGGTTGGTACAACACTTAAATGATATTTTCTTTACTATAGCCTCTTATTTGGTGAGCATTCGATTATGATTATGGCTAATATTCAAAACATAACATTTAATTTGTAGAAGCAATAATACATCAATAAATTTTTATCATGACATCTTAAATAATGTACTAATAAATGCAATGGGACATCAATCAACAATCATTTAACAACATCAAACATTTCACAATCATGTGACACCAATTTTTTTAAAACAAGTTCCATGCTATAGGTGAGGTTCGTACTTACCTGATCAAGCACAACTTCGCTTAGCAATTCCCGCTTTCTTATTTTCTTTTAGAACACTCCATGATGACAACACTCATTAGTCAGCAAGGGTCCCATTGTCGATACCTCGTTACAAGGCCTAATTCTTTATAATATCTTATGAGAATTCATAGTAATTAAGTTAAACTCTAATTTTCGTAACTAGTGTTGATCAGTATCGAGTAATCTCCTTAGATTAAACGATTAACCACGAATTTAATTATTAATTAATAATTAAATTTTAATTAATTAGTAATATATATTTGATTTATTTATTCGTAATTAATAATTAATAATTAATTAGTTTCGTTTTAATGATTAATAATTAATTGATTAATTAATAAGCTTAAACAAATTAAGTCGATAAATAATTTATGCTTAATTAATTACCCTTCCTTCTTTAATTAATTATTAACTTAACATTAATTATTAATTAATATAAACTTATTTAATAATTAAACTCTAATTATTTATTAATTAGACCATTAATTAATTCTTAATTAATTTAAGAATTGTTATTAATTAATTAATTACCTAATTGAGTTATTGAGAGTTTATTAATCACGTGACAATCACTAATTAAAAAATCCACATAAGTGTATGACTAGATCATTATCTTATTTAATCATCAGTTAAGGGTGAATTGACCTGTTTAATTAGTCGACCTAATGACATTAACTCCTAACTTTATTGGTCTATGAAGAAAATGTGAAAATACGCTTGTTGGGCTTGAAGGGCTCATAAGGGATTGTGGGTTTACTAAATTTTAAATTGTGCTTGGTCTTTTATTGGTAACCTAGTGGGTAACCATAGGTAACTGGGCCCGTCTTAGGCCCAACTCACATCCAATTTAGCCCAAACTTTTGAGCTCCCATCTAAACCTTCCATAATCTGGTCCTAGGTTTGAAAATACATTTCCAAGTCCAAGAGACTATTTTACCCTCAATAATTGTCAAAAAGGCAATTTTACCCTTCTCTTGATTCCTAGCCTTGCTCCTAGAGTTTTTCTCCACACTTATTATTATTATTATTATTATTATTATTATTAATATTTGTTGTGTCTAGCTCTTCATACAGAGCCTAAGTTCTTTCATAAGGTCAAGATAGTGGATGGTCACTATTTTAATTTCTAAGTTCACATTACATCATTTCGATTTGACCATTAAAAATAAAATTAGTATTTTGGTCTCATCCTAAGTCCAAATGGCTTCAAATTTGGATATTATGCTGATAGCATATCATATTATTACCCATTATAACAATTTTGCGAAATAAGTTTTCTATGTCCTAAAGTTGCAGCCTTTAGTCTCGGATTGCACTATGAACCCACTGATTCAGAGTACTAAGTTCAGAAATTCATAACTAATTGTACAAAAATCATTTTGAGGCATATGATATCTTGTTGGAAAGCTTAGGATATCTAGTTACTACCCTCAAAGTTTCAGATCCATATTCGAAGTATAGCATAAATATCCTTACTGATTACAGCGTGTACTGATCATGGTCAAAGATTAAACCTAAGATATCTTGGCCCAAACAACTCCAAATCAAGTGATTTCAAAAATTAATTTATAGCTCATTATTTCCTATATTATAATGCTGTTATCAAGATTTAGCATTCTAATGTCTTATTTTCATACCATAAACACGTTTTCTATGAGGTATCTGAACCAGCATAGCTTAGCATGCGTAGTTAGTTTCTAAGGTCTATGAGAGAACCTTTTACCTCAATAGTAGCCACCCTTGCTCTTAAGTCACGTCCCCAAGCCTCTCTATATGGTGATCAAACCTCCTCCAAAGCTTTGAACCCTAACACTAAGGTTTGAATGGATGATTTTGAGGTTTTGATGGAGGAAAAATTGCAGAGAAATAGGAAGGACAGCTGCTGGTTTTGGGATGGGGGAAGGAGAGGATTTTCTTACAAATTTTGGTGAGGTAGAAAGTGGACACTTAGGGTTTCATCTTAAACCTTTTATAGTGGGGCTTTTCGCTAATTTTTTGGGACAATTCTTGAGGGATTTCCAGCAGAAAAACCGTTCCATATAGCTGGAATAAGAGTGTCCTTTCCAAGCATTTACTTGCTCGTATGGTACTTGTACCAATTGTCCAAAAACTTGCCTAGTTTGGGAGGATATTGGAAACTCTGCGCGCCTATTATAGTAAGGCATGCATGCCAAACAAGATTCACTCGTTCTTGTCTCTGGTGATTAACCTATTCCACAGCATTTTGGTGATTAGCCAATCTCGCACTACTTGAAGCCTTCGTAAACTCATTGTCAGGTTCTATCATAGTGAAGGTTACTGTGAGGAGATCCTTGTACCGCTACCTTCACTATCATAACCCCGGATAGGTGCAAGGATAGGTGCAACCTTGAGTTTACGAAGGATCTCCTCACAGTAACCTATTCTGGTATCGTACCATAGGTGTACCCTTGGTAAATTCGTTAACCAGAATAGGATATCCGCTACTGGTTGCTATGTTGATATACTGCATTGTGAACAGAACCCCGGATAGGTGCATCTTATACATCGAAAGAGACAAAGCAGAAGTTCAAGCTAGCTATAAGAAAAATCTTCCTTCTTTCATTTCTCAAGAGAGCCGCCACCTTAGGCATTCACCTTTGAGAAAAGGTAGGTTCCATGGTCTCAAGTGCATTCACGCTTTTCTTCCTTAGCTTAGGATTCACTGAGGATGCTCGTGGCAGGAGTTGGTCCATCGATCCGCCTATCAATGGACGCAAGGTTGCCGAGTAACATGGTCTTTTTTATGTTCGAGGTTTGCCATCGGAACCCTATTTTCACCCTGCGAAGGGCTACTATTGAGGTCGTTGTTTCCCCCACGGGAGCTTCAGATCTTTGTGCGAAACAAATCAGTTACAATTGTGACTGAAAGTCAAACTAGTAGTGGTATGTCTTTTTATTTTATTTTATTATAATTATAATTCTGCTGATTATCATTTGAATGGCTTATTGGATCCTATCTATGACAAAAAAATATAATTGTGAGAATTTATCTTTATTTATTCACATTTCATCGGTTTCATATATTGAATTAATGCTGTTAATACAATCGGCACTTTTAAAAGATCTTTGATCAATAGACTTCTGAGAATCATGCAAAGTATTCATATCTGGACTTTGACAATTGTTGTTATTATTTTCCCCTAGAAATAAGTTTGCCAACACTCATTTTCGTATTTACTATGCTTGTTTGTTCCATCTCTTTAATGACGCTAAAATTTCTGTTCGCTCGTATTTTTTACCCTTCAACGCCGAAACATGTGGGAATAATCGGATCACAAGTGTTGCGTCCAACTAAAAGGGGCATCTTACAAGATGCTGTTGTAAATTTGCAAGATGTAGCTCCAAATCAGATTATTTTGGCCAACAAAATTCTTAGAAAAGGACCCAGGCTATATATTTTCCAGAACTCATTTTTGTTTTCATGATCGGATTACGCTTTTGTGTAGGATAAAGTTTTATATTCATTTTGGGTCCTTATTAATTTACTGCTTCCTGATTAGTCATGTATTCTTGATGTGTTTGGATTCGATTCTGTGAATGCTGCGATAACAACGAATTGTAGTTCTCCACATTTTTGTTTTGTGAACGTTACCAACAGTAGTATATATATTATATTGTGCTATGTGCATTACGAGGTCCTAATTTGACATAGAACTTACATTTTGATGCATTAATTTTCACGGCTTTATTCTTTAGTCATATAAGATCCTTATATTTAATCTAATAACATCTACATAAAGTAGAACGTCGCTTGCTGCACACTCTATTTTAGTGGTCAAAGTCTTGGTTAACTTGTTTTGCTTTTTTTTTTTTTACTACTTTCATATTTATTTGTTTATTCATTCAATCATTAAATTGTTTTTCCTTTGCTCTTTTAGTATTCTCTCCTATGCTTCTAGCGCCGTCCTCTTTCTTGGTAAGGAGATTATGCGGCATTAGTAGTAAGTTAGTAACCATGGTAAATCTATGAGGATGCCCCCTTGGAATTGGTTTTCTTTACATTAAAGTGACGT
>CP050227.2:23091101-23174727 GCA_012066045.3 Morus alba
CCCAACGCCGTCGCCAAAATATATTCCACTCAAAGCCACAAGTGAATAGGCCAAATTCATACAACTAAAACAATGGAAACAAAAGACAAGAAAACATAGGGTGTGCAAGACAAAGTTTAAGGGGAAAGATTTGACAAACGTTCCGCAGGCCCTACGATAATTGATACAATTACAAGTAGCAAAAAGATAGCCTACTCAGATGGTTGGGCATGAGGCGGTGGCCCTTGAGGCGGGGGCTGAGGCATGCCGGGTTGCTTCGCAGACAGCCACAAAAAGAAAAACAACAATCATGCTTTAAAGGACAGAAACATAGTGCATTGACTACGAGTCTCGAACTCAACGATGGAATCAACCTCTTTTATTTGAGATTCTGCACTACTTATTAAAAAAAATAAAAAATCTGAGGAAAAAAAAAAAAAATCCCCTGCATTACTGGTATCTGCAATTTTACGCGTTAGATTTAAAACTTGGCAAAACTAATATGTCACGTGTGAGAAGTTGATGAAATGGCAAGTAGTTGAATTTTATTTGACAAAATTACTCTTCAAATGAAGGGGTTGTCTTACCTGGTATGGATTATACCCTGGCATCATAGGCATTTGCCCAGCTTGAGTTCGGTTAAAAGCACCACCCTGCGGATAAAAGCACCACCCTGCATGTTCGGCGAGGCGTTTGGAAAACCACCAACCTGTTGAGACGTTCCGCCTGCAGGCAAGGATCCCGAGTGCAATGGATTCATGCCCATAAAATGCCCTTGTGGCGGCATAGGAGGAACCATCTGATTCATCGTACCTTGCATCCCCTAAAGTCCAAAAAGTAAAATGCGAATTACAAACTAAAAAAAAAAAAACTTCCTGCAAGAGGGAACCTATTTATTCTTCAAACGATATCTTAAGAATTAAGAGTTTTATAATTTGTATTTGTGACATGCCACGCCAATAAAAGTCAATAGCCCATACATAGTACAGAAGTTTTATGGACAAAAATGAATAAGCTTTTCAGATCAAAGAGTGCTTACAAAATTACTTCCTGCTAAAAAAAAGGTGGCCTTTTTACATTTAAACTGCTTCCGAGATTATGTAGGAATCTGATCATATATTAACCATGGCAGAAGAGAGGATGTTTTTACAGTTAGAATCCTGTTTACACTCTTATCACCCATCTAACATTGTTTTGCAATTCCACTTAAAAAAAAATTAAATTAAAAAAAAATGAAAGAAAGATTGTTTTACAATTTTCTAATTTCCAAAAAAAATAAAAAATGCAAAGGTTGGAGATAAGAACTAATCTTAAGACGAGAATCCAGCATATGAATCTTCCTTATTATATCAAATAAACTTAAGCACTCAAAGAATCAATCATATGGACAGCTAAATCTAAATTATTGAATAAATAATCACACAAGAACTGCTGAAATACCATTGGACCAGGCACCCGCATTGAATGTGAGGGCATAGGTAGAGATCCAGGTACAGAAGATGGCATACCACGTGGGGGCATTTGGGGTGGTGGGCGGGCTAAATGAGGATGTGGGTGTAAGGGTAAATGGGAAGGAGGCTGTAGCTCATATTTGGTGGTGGCATAGGCAAAGGAGGCATTTGTTGTGGGGAGTCCTTGGTGGTGTTGTTGATGCTGCTGTTGAGGAATATGTTGAGGATTTTGTTGGTATAGCGGCTGCTGCTTGGCGGCAATAAGGGAGGGATTAGGACCGGGTGGAAGAGGAGGAGCTCCTAAAGGCATTGAAACTGGATGATGTTGTTTTTGGTCTCCTTGAGCTGATGTATCAAGTGACGGAATGGATAATGGCTGTATGCATGCATGATTGAGGGTGGTTTGCATTGGCTGAGCAGAGGTGATAAAATTTAGTGTCTCAACCGCCTTCTCCTTTGTATACTACTTCAAAAGATCATGATAGTGGTTCCATTCCACATGAGTCTCTGTAATGGGGAGTTTACCAAATGGATTCTTTTTTTACAAACTCTTGCACATTGTTTGTCATTGCTAAGCGATCTAGATACATTTGAATGTCGCCTCCAAGTCCTGTAGTAAAACAACAAGGCACCAAGAATGATTTAAGCCATAATATTTGAATTCCATAACAAACCAAAGTATTTTAACTCCATTATCAATTACTAACCAAGTGAGTTGTCATCAAATCTTGCACAGTCATAACTCAAAGGAAAGATTCCAGTGTTGGCCTAAATAATGAATAACAACAATCATCATTAAAGTTGTTATAAGCATCTATACATTTTTTTTTTTTTTTAATTGTGGTAAGCATCTCTTCACCATGTATGGCTCACAAAATGTGAATTAAAAACAAAACTCACCGGGTTGCAGATTGCTTTATATGAACTATCGTCCACAAGTCATGTATTGGTTTCATTATATTGTGTGTATTTTTTTCACACTTTCGCAAGTTGCTTGATGAATACTGGTTTTTCAATTCTTGAAATGTTTTTGCATTCCTCTTGGCTCTAGAGAAATCATGTAAACAAATCAGAACAAAAATTTGCCCAAAACACCAAAAAGAGAAACGTAGATTCATTCCTCTTAGGGATAGTCAAAGAAAATTCCTTAAGATGGTTCAGAAAAATTTACCCAACAAAAAATCAACTTGGTTTGAAGATCATGAAACATATCAACCACCATTTGTAAATTATTCTTGCAAAATAAAGTACATAATATATAAAAGTGCACATATTTTACGTATATAAAATGAAAAAAGCTCTTGAGTTGAGTATTACTTAGTTCTTTATGACCATATAGCAACATCAAATTTCTGGAGGCAAATCTCTAGAAATTCGTTACAATGTGGCCTCTTGTAAACTGAAAAAAAGTGATGTCATATTAATATATGAGACCTTAAAAAAATAAATAAATAGCAACAAAAGTATATTATTAGATATTATCATAATAATGATTGCAAAGAAAATTGAAATGTCAATTTCACCTTTTTGATCCTTAAAACTCTTTATCAAATTGAGCAAAATGAGAAGTAATATAGCAACGATCAATGTGGACCAAAATTTCATTCACGTCAAGGATGAGCAGCTTCTTTTGCCCTTCCTCAGCATAAGAATCACTCTCATTCTCTTCTGTCCTTATCTTTTTCCCTTGATTCTTCATTTGAAGCGACGGTCAGATTAGCATGCAAGATTCACATCCGTTACACCAAGAAAGAGAAATGAACAAAAGAAAGGGGCATTCGCATTCTTTACAACATGAAAGCAAGAAAAGGGCACATACCGCTTAACATCATAGTGGTCAAAATCTGAGCTAGGTCATCATCACTATAATTTAAAAGCATTAACATCAACACTTTTTAACTAGATATAGAAATCGTATTGGCCATAATATACCCATTTGTATGCGTTCTCTGATAGGTTCCTCTCCTCACTCTCCGAAAATGCAACGCAAAGAAAGGAAAATATCCACTGTCGGATGATTTTTATTGATCAAAACTCTGGAATTACAAGCAAGCTCAGACGAGAGCTCAACAATTCAGGGAAATGGAAATTACAGAATTAAAAGGATAGGGAGGGATTTTCGAGGAATCCCACGACCTCCAATACAATTTCTGCTAGCCAAGATGATACCTGCCTCTGGCCTCCCTTCTCCCTCAAATACCTCACTCTTCCTCTAACTAACTGCCCACGTCAGCTTTCTCTCCTTCATTCAGACCTGGATTCCCAAGTGGGCCTATCTCCCTTCCTAATCCTTCCTCTTCCGGACCACTTGGGCCTGAATTCCCCTTCAGTATACCCTTGGTCCTTCTAGAGTATACCTTCCTGATCGGAGGCCTGACATTCTCCAATCTTTATTCTTATGCCTGCTCAAGCTCATTAACTTCACATTAGTTAAAATTTTTAATTTTACTTTATCCTTTCTCTCCAAATCTAACTGTCTATGGCATAAATCTGCACGGTAGTATGTTATGTGTTGAAAACAAATGCATGGCACACGAGCATATTTGATCCATAGTTGAGAACAGTGTTTTGCAGGTAACTTAACCATACGGTTGGGCTCACAATATGGCAGCCAATCAATCTGTACTAATTTAAAAATATAACAAAATAGTTAGTTCTATTTCCATTTCATCGACACTTTTTTCAGCCAAGGACAAAAAAAAAAGGGAAAGGCAATGAATACAAAATATGAAGAACTTACATCGTCCACCTTTATCTGAGAGAAGAAAGAGATGACTTCGGCAACATAGGGTTCATACTTAGTTGTTTTTTCTTTTATCTTCTTCATCTATCCTAAAATTAATGGAAACTCAGTTGGCTTAGGAACCAATCCTCAGAAAGATGGAAATCGCTCTAATGCAAATACCTACTGGAAAAGAAAATGCAAATCATATATGAACATAATAAATATACTATCAATTGAAATGAGTAATTCTTATTACTATGTAAAGACCTTACCATTAGAGCTAAAGAAAAACCCTCCAACATCTTGAACTTTTCTCTCTCACAACCTTCCACCACATTTCTCATTTGAGTGTTGTGGCCCCCCAAGCATAGTCATCTATTTTCTCTAAATTTAGAAGTGGTAAATACATTGGCGCTATGGTCCTTGAACTATTGGCCAAAATTACTTGTCCCAACAAATACAGTAGGTAAGCCTTCGCAAAAGCCTCTATTTTTGATTCATTGACGTCTTCAAGGACTTTTTCAAATTTATCCTTCAATTTGTTTACATCAATCATAAATGTTTCATTTCCATTTCTGATTTGGAGCAACGCACTAGCTTCGGACTCTTCTAAATTTAAATGTTCTCTTATTACTCCAATATTGTTTTTATACTCTTTTCCTGACACTTGCTTCCCATCAATTGGAAGCCCTGTTATGTAATATATATCCTCAAGGCCAATGTCAAGATAAAAAACCTCTTCTTCACTAGTAAATGAAAAACACGAGCTCTCAACTTTGTATTTAAGAACTAATGCAGTCAAAAACCGCCAATTTTGTCTTAACAATTTATCTTTATGAGAAATGCACTCTTTCAAATGGAGAAACGACTTAAAACAAGGCTTTTTCACTAACAAAGCAACTCTTGGATCGACCTTCCAAGAGAGAAAATTGTTTAAGTGCATTCCACTTTCCAAAACTTTCGGTTGGAGTCCCATTGTCTGCCAACATAGATAGCATTCATTAGAACGTACTTACTTGTAGTAAAGCTGTAAAGCATGTGGAGCATATGAGCATCATGGTTTACAGGTCAAAATTATCTACTTAATGCTAACCAAAATAAGAACAAATAGATGTAATTGACAACAAAATTACAAAAAATTACAATTTAGCTTGACTCAATCATTGATTAAAACACTGAAACAGAATTGTAAACTTTCTAGAGAATGCTCAGAATGAGCTCTTGAACTTTCATTTACTACTAAGGCCCTTTCACAATCACAAGCATTATATCGAACACTTAGTACACACAAAGTTTCTCTAAGATCACTCAAATCACAAGATGTCACTCCAAAAACAGCAAAAGTCTACCTCATACTAAGTTTCAGACCGCGTGTGATCAAACCCAAAAAATTCGCATGTGATTGGAGCGAAAGTTACTTTCTGAGCGAGGATTGAGAAATCTGAGCTGTAGAGTTGGAAGGAAAAAATTTTGATTAAACGACAAAGCGAGTTACAATAAACACTCGAATTTCCACAAACACCAACGCATGCACGATGTGAAATTTTTAGAGAAAAATTTTTCCTTCTTCTCTACTTGAGAAATTCGGCTAACCTTAACATTTAGGGTTGAAAAAATTGTTTCAAAATTTCTATAGAGAAATTTCGGCCACCACTAAAATTAGGGCAAAAAACCATTCCGAAAATTGTCTCAAAAATAGTATTTATAGAGTAGAAGTCAAACTTCTAGAATGAAATCTCTATCTCTAAGATAAAGCTTGTTAATTATGTACTATTTAAATTTTAAACAAAATCTCCTATTCCCTTATCCCTTAGTGTGGCCGGCCAAGATGGGGACTCTCATCCTTGTGTGGCGCCAATCTTGGATAGGGAAGGAAGAAAAAATCATCATTTATCCTGTAGTCTAATTTTATTTCAATTTCAAATTCGAATTTAAGTCAAACTTAAATTAATTTGAATTCTAAATTAAATAACTTATCAAATAAGTTTAAATGGATAAATTTAGATGTGTTCAAATTCAAATTTAAATAATCACATTATTTAAATAATAATTAATTTGTAATGCAGTCAATCAGTTCTTTTGGGTTGTTTAATTATGTGTTTATTTTGATGGATAATTATATTATGCTTTGTAAAGGTATTGTTGATTATTATTGCTGAGTTAGTTTTAATTTAAAAGAGTGTATGAAATATCATGATAGTATTACATATTGTAATCAAACTGCATTCTTCTGAATAAAAAAATAATATCATGACAGGTGGCCAAGTTGATTACATATTTAGATGGCCAAGTTGATTACATTTGACCTTTTATTGAAGAAATAATGTTTGGTCACCATCTTATAGTTGGTTCTCCAAGAATACCGTTACTGAGAGTACATGAAACTATAATGGTTTATTTATTTCTATTGACGTTTCACAGTTTTTTTATTTTATTTTTATTTTTTACTGGTCATTATTTGAGGTGTCTATTTTACCTTGTATTATAGCCAAACATTGAGTTAGTACGTCAGAAAGCCCCGACTTATCACTCTCACACTATTGACATTTATCGTCATTTTCCTGAGATCTCCTTGTTAGTCGCACGTTTTTATAACATAAATTACGAACCACGCGCATCACATGCGTGTGCAGTACAAAACGCCCAGTCTAGGAGGCAAGTCTAAGTGCTCATCAAATTCCCTCCCCCCACCAAATTTTCCCTTCTAATAATCAGCCAACATGAGGCTATAGAAATTTCACTCGAGGTGAATTATGAGGAGTATCCGATTCAAATTTTAGACCGAAAGAATAAAGAACTTCGTAACAAGACAATTCCAAGTTTTGTGAAGGAACTATACCAAAGACAGTGTATAAATTCTAAGTACTTGGGCGCTAGTGGTCGAGAAAAGACCTTAAACTTTGCTCTATAGAGGTAACATCTCTATATTTTCAGAGCAAATATCACCGCTGCTAATTTCAAGTCATGAGTAGTGTAGTTCCTGTGGGTGTAGCCCTGAACAGTGTTAGAGGCGGGAGTTTTAGCCTATTGAGATGTCATTGTAATTTATTTTCGACAAAATAGTAGGGCTTGTTTGGAGAATGCTTTAATATTTGACTGTTGATTTTAGTTATTAAATGTTTAACTCCTAATCGAACCTCCACGTCACCAACCCCGGCTTCGGGACGTGACAAATTTCAGTAATTAAATTTATTACCAAGGTTATGTATTTAAATTTTCTAAACGTGGGCTATTTCTTTAAATCAATAATTAAAAAGGTTATTTATTAAGATTTCTCAAATAATAATATATAATAATTAATATTTTAACACTAAGTATTTATAAATTACATGTCGTTTGAAGAGGAAAGAAATTTGAACATGATTTACAGGTGAAATTACAGCTACAGCTACCTTTGTCGTTTAACTAAAATTTAAGAAATTTGAACATGCTTTATAGGTGTAAGTTACAGCTACAACTACCTTTGTCGTTTAACTAAAATTTTTTCCTTCCAACTCCACAGCTCAGATTTCTCAATCCTCACTCAGAAAGTAACTTTCGCTCCAATCACATGCGAACTTTTTGAGTCTAATCACACGCGGTCTGAAACTTAGTGTTAGGTAAACTTCTGTTGTTTTTAGAGTGACATCTTGTGATTTGAGTGATCTTAGAGAAACTTTGTGTGTACTAAGGTCTCGTTCACTTCACGGATTCGAGTTTTTCGATTCGAAATGAGATGTGACATTTTCTCGAGAGCTTTTCTTTGAAAGAGAAAATTTTGATGTGACATTTTCTTAAAAGCTTTTACTATAGAAACCTAAAACTAAAAACTCGAATCGGTGAAGTGAACGAGGCATAAGTGTTCGATAGAATGCTTGAGATTGTGAAAGGGCCTTAGTAGTAAATGAAAGTTCAAGAGCTCATTCTGAGCATTCTCTAGAAAGTTTACAATTCTGTTTCAGTATTTTAATCAATGATTGAGTCAAGCTAAATTGCAATTTTTTGAAATTTTGTTGTCAATCACATCTGTTTGTTGTCCTTATTTTGGTTAGCATTAAGTAGATAACTTTGTAGTAAACCATGATGCTCATATGCTCCACATGCTTTATTACAAGTAAGTACGTTCTAATGAATGCTATTTATGTTGGCAGACAATGGGACTCCAACTGAAAGTTTTGGAAAGTGGAATGCACTTAAACAATTTTCTCTCTTGGAAGGTCGATCCAATAGTGGCTTTGTTAGTGGAGAAGACTAGTTTTAGGTCGTTTCTCCATTTGAAAGAGTGCATTTCTCATAAAGATAAATTGTTAAATCAAAATTGACAATTTTTGACTGCATTAGTTCTTAAATACGAAGTTGAGAGCTCGTGTTTTTCATTTACTAGTGAAGAAGATGTTTTCTATCTTGACATTGGCCTTGAGGATATATGTTACATAACATGGCTTCTAATTGATGGGAAGCAAGTGTCAAGAAAATAATATAAAAATAATATTGGAGTAATAAGAGAACATTTAAATTTAGAAGAGTCCGAAGCTAGTGTGTTGCTCCAAATCAGAAATGAAAATGAAACATTTATAATTGATGTAAACAAATTAAAGGGTAAATTTGAAAAAGTCCCTGAAGACGCCAATGAATCAAAAATAGAGGTTTTTGCGAAGGCTTACCTACTGTATTTGTTGGGACAAGTAATTTTGGCCAATAGTTCAAGGACCATAGCGCCAATGTATTTACCACTTCTAAATTTGGAGGAAATAGATGATTATGCTTGGGGGGCCGCAACACTCAAATGAGAAATGTGGTGTAAGGTTGTGAAAGAGAAAAGTCCAAGATGTTGGAAGGTTTTTCTTTAGCTCTAATGGTAAGGTCTTTACATAGTAATAAGAATTACTCATTTCAATTGATAGTATATTTATTATGTTCATATATGATTTACATTTTCTTTTGTAGTAGGTATTTGCATTAAAGCAATTTCCATCTTTTCGATGATTGGTTCTTAAGCCAACCAAGTTTCCATTAATTTTAGGATGGATGAAGAAAATAAAAGAAAAAACAACTAAGCATGAACCCTATGTTGCCGAAATCATCTCTTTCTTCTCTCAAATAAAGGTGGACGATATAAGTTCCTCCTTTTTTTTCATTCCTTGCCTTTCCTTTTTTTTTTTGTCCTTGGGCGAAAAAAAAGTATCGATAAAATAAAAATAGAACTAACTACTTTGCTATATTTTTAAATTAGTATAGATTGATTGACTACCATATTGTGAGCCCAACCGTATGGTTAAGTTACACCGCAAAACACTATTCTCAACTATGAATCAAATATGCTCGTGTGCCATGCATTTGTTTTCAACACATAGCATACTAGCGTGCAGATTTATGCCATAAACAGATTAAATTTTGAGAAAAAGGATAAAGTAAAATTAAAAAGTTTAACTAATGTGAAGTTAATGAGCTTGAGCGAGCATAAGAATAAAGATTGGAGAACGACAAAAATAGGTATCTGAAGGCCAATCGGAGTGAAAAGATAGAAATAAATATCTAGTTAAAAAAGATGTTGATGTTGAGCTGCTTTTAAATTATAATGATTATGACTTAACTCCAGTTTTGACCACTATGATGTTGCCGGTAGCCCACCGCAAGCACCCAAAAATAATCCGTAAAATAAATAATTAACTCTATTAATATATAAAAAATATGTAATCCAGAATACGGAGAGAATAATTATACGATTTTGATAAAATTAAATGACTAAAATATCATTTTCAATACGGAAAATAAAATCATTTGTTGCATAATTTTGTAATTAATTAAAAATACAAATATAAAATCGAGAGAGAAAAATTTATGCAATTATAAAAATAATAAACAGCTAAAATATCATTTTCAATGGGGGAATTAACTTCATTATTGGAAATAATTTAAAAAATAAAACACGTGTGCGGGCTCTTTGAAGTTCTTGTTCAATCGAGGTTAAGCTTTATTCGACTTGACTCGGTTGTTGCACACAAAGCCTATGAACCAATTAAAAAAAAAAATAACCATTTATTATTGCAAATAAATATGATCTTGGAAACTTGTTCTTGGAAAATATGACTTTTATTTGAGTGAAAAAAAAAAAAAAAAACACTCTTTACCTTCTTTCTGAGACGGCTTTTTCTTGCAGCCTCTCCATTTTGAGCTAAAGCTTCTCAATGTCTAAGGGGCAAAAGAAAAAGAATAATAAAGGAAAAAAAAATCAGAGCTTAAAATTGTCAACTAAAAACAAGAGATAAATCGGTAAAATAATAAAAGAAAAAATATATTTTTCATAAGCGGTTCATAAAAATTTGGTAATGGGGACCCACCAAAGTGCTTTGCAAAATATTTTTTTTTTATTCAAGAACACATCAATCCTTGTGAACTTGAGGGAATTAAAGGTGAACTAGAAGGAAGCTAAAGGAACGATGCTAATAAAAAGAGAACTTGTTTTAACAACAATACGAATGTACTAGAACAAAAAAAAAGAAGAAGAAAAGAAAAATTCAAAAATCAATGACAAACTAAACCTAAAACAACCAGCACGCTCGGGCATTACCTTGTTGTGCCATTTCGCGGCGGGAGCGGAATCCGGCGGGGCGGAGGTAGTGCATTGCAGATCTAGGGTTTGGCTCTGCGAAAAAACGATGAAGAAGAAGAAAAAATGGTGACAATAATAAGAAGAAGAAAGTTTTGAGCTTTGATTTACGGTGTGCAGTGGTAAATCGGAGAAAAAAATAAATTTCAATTGCCCCGTTGAGCATTCTTGGTAAATCGAGTGGTGATCGATTGAGACAACCGGTAAAAAAAGTAGGGGACCCTTAGTAGTAAATAAGGCAAAGCAACCCATAAACGTATAAATACGATATCATGATGACCAAAGCAAATGTCGTGAGATAAGATTAAAAGGACATTATTCACGATATGTATATATTTTGCAATTTCTTTAATAATGTCTCTGCGCCTTATGCACTGTATATATTTATTAAAGTGAGAAAAGGCGAATAATGTCTCTGTCTTCAACGTCGGCATTTATGGTTGATGGGAATGAAGATGCGAGAAAGAAAAGAGAGAGAGAGAGAGGTATGAGCGTGTATGAAGGATAAAAGATTTTGGATCTGTTGGTTCATTTGATTCGAATTTTTAATTCGAGTTGAGATGTGATTTTATGTAAAAAAAATTTTCTTGTAGTAAAAAAATTAGATATAATTATTTATGAGAGCTTTTATTATAACAAAATTTAAATTTTAAACTCAAATTAACAAAATGAACGGAGCCTTTAAGTTGAAACAGAAGAGAGAGAGTTGGGAGTTATTTTAGGTCCGAGGTTGTGATATATATGTATAGTTAATATTTTCACCAAACACGTCATTTTTTTTTTTTATCTCTAACTTAAAAGACACGTTATGTATCCGATTTGTATCAAGAAAATCTACAAAAATAAGTGAGAAAGATTAATGCACTTTGCAATCTGCAAAATCCTCTCGGTGCATTACACTTTCGAGAAAAAAGAAAAAAAGAAAATAACTTAACACCGCAAGTCAGTAAGGCATGGCTTTTTATAAAAAAAAAAAATAAAGAAAATATAAAAAGTACTTTGTATGTTGAATTGCAGAAAAATTATGAGCTATAATTTGTCATGAAATTGGGAAAAAAATAAATACACTCACGATGACTATTGTAGGTTTAAGTCAATAAATTTTAAACATATGATGACTTAATATAAAATGCACTTACGAAATTAAAAATAAGGAAGTAGAGAACAGTCTACAATTAAAAGAAAACACAACTCAAACTTGTATTCCAAATTAAGGATTGCATAGAGATTTGGAGGCACTCTAAAAAATGACCACATTCACGACTTACCCTTAAAAAATAATAATAATAAAATTCTACACTCCTAATCATGAAGTAAATACAGAACTTTTGAGCTTTAGACTTCCAAAATCTCAAATAAATAAAGACTCTGTTAATTTTATTGATTTAAATTTATAATTTGAATTGAGATATAATTTTATGTGAGAGTTTTTACTGTAGTAAAAATTAAATGTGACTGTTTAAAATTTTTACTATAGTAACATAAATTTTAAACTCAAATCGGTAAAATAAACGATGCTCTAGACTTCCAAAATCACTAAATCAATATTCAATAGGAGTTTTAAACCTCTAAACCCCATTTACTTAATTACAAAATATCTAATTAATTACATGGTTATTTGAAACCTATTAATTAAGACTTTAATCTAAGATCCTACATTCTTGTTGGCCACAAGTCACAGGATCTCTGAATCCAATTTTCAATGGGGAATTAACTTCATTATTGGAAATAATTTAAAAAATAAAACACATGTCTTGGGCTCTTTGAAGTTCTTGTTCAATCGAAGTTAAGCTTTATTCGACTTGACTCGGTTGTTGCACACAAGCCTATGAACCAATTAAAAAAAAAAAAATAACCATTTATTATTGCAAATAAATATGATCTTGGAAACTTGTTCTTGGAAAATATGACTTTTATTTGAGTGAAAAAAAAAAAAAAAAAAAACACTCTTTACCTTCTTTTCGAGATTTGCTTTTTCTTGCAGCCTCTCCATTTTGAGCTAAAGCTTCTCAACGTCTAAGGGCAAAAAGAAAAAGAATAATAAAGGAAAAAAAAAAAAAATCAGAGCTTAAAATTGTCAACTAAAAACAAGAGATAAATCGGTAAAATAATAAAAGAAAAATATATTTTCATAAAATTGGTAATGGGGACTGACCAAAATCTGCAAATATATATTTTTTTTTATTCAAGAACACATCAATCCTTGTGAACTTGAGGGAATTAAAGGTGAACTAGAAGGAAGCTAAAGGATCGATGCTAATAAAAAGAGAACTTGTTTTAACAACAATACGAATGTACTAGAACAATCAAAAAGAAGAAGAAAAGAAAAAATTCAAAATCAATGACAAACTAAACCTAAAACAACCAGCACGCTCGGGCATTACCTTGTTGTGCCATTTCGCGCGGCGGAGGCGGAATCCGGCGGGGCGGAGGTAGTGCATTGCGGATCTAGGGTTTGGCTCTCTGCGAAAAAGCGATGAAGAAGAAGAAAATGGTGACAATAATAAGAAGAAGAAAGTTTTGAGCTTTGATTTACGGTGTGCGAGTGGTAAATCGGAGAAAAAAATAAATTTCAATTGCCCGTTGAGCATTCTTGGTAAATCGAGTGGTGATCGGTTGAGACAACCGGTAAAAAAAAAAAGTAGAGGGACCCTTAGTAGTAAATAAAGGCAACAACCCATAAACGTATAAATACGATATCATGATGACGGTGCAAATGTCGTGAGATAAGATTAAAAGGGACATTATTCACGGATATGTATATATTTTGCAATTTCTTTAATAATGTCTCCGCCTTTTATGCAATATATATATTTATTAAAGTGAGAAAAAGACGAATAATGTCTCTGTCTTCAACGTCGAGATTTATGGTTGATGGGAATGAAGATGCGAGAAAAGAAAAGAGAGAGAGAGAGAGAGGGTCCGGCGTGTATGAAGGATAAAAGATTTTGGATCTGTTGGTTCGGCCGATTCGAATTTTTAATTCGAGTTGAGATGTGATTTTATGTAAAAAATTTTTTGTAGTAAAAAAATTAGATATAATTATTTATGAGAGCTTTTTATTATAACAAAATTTAAATTTTAAACTCAAATTAACAAAATGAACAGAGCCTTTAAGTTGAAAACAGAGAGAGAGTTGGGAGTTATTTTAGGTCCGAGTTGTGATATATATGTATAGTTAATATTTTCACCAAACACGTCATTTTTATCTCTAACTTAAAAGACACGTTATGTATCGATTTGTATCAAGAAAATCTACAAAAATAAGTGAGAAAGATTAATGCACTTGCAATCTGCAAAATCCTCTCGATGCATTACACTTGCCGGAAAAAAGAAAAAAAAATAACTTAACACCAAAAAAGTAAGGCATGGCTTTTTTATAAAAAAAAAATAAATAAAGAAAATATAAAGTACTTTGTATGTTGAATTGCAGAAAAATTATGAGCTATAATTTGTCATGAAATTGGGAAAAAAAAAAATACACTCCACGATGACTATTGTAGGTTTAAGTCAATAAATTTTAAACATATGATGACTTAATATAAAATGCACTTACGAAATTAAAAATAAGGAAGTAGAGAACAGTCTACAATTAAAAGAAAACACAACTCAAACTTGTATTCCAAATTAAGGATTGCATAGAGATTTGGAGGCACTCTAAAAAATGACCACATTCACGACTTACCCTTAAAAATAATAATAATAAAATTCTACACTCCTAATCATGAAGTAAATACAGAACTTTTGAGCTTTAGACTTCCAAAATCTCAAATAAATAAAGACTCCTGTTAATTTTATTGATTTAAATTTATAATTTGAATTGAGATATAATTTTATGTGAGAGTTTTTACTGTAGTAAAAAATTAAATGTGACTGTTTAAAGAATTTTTACTATAGTAACATAAATTTTAAACTCAAATCGGTAAAATAAACGATGCTCTAGACTTCCAAAATCACTAAATCAATATTCAATAGGAGTTTTAAACCTCTAAACCCCATTTACTTAATTACAAAATATCTAATTAATTACATGGTTATTTCAGAACCTATTAATTAAGACTTTAATCTAAGATCCTACATTCTTGTTGGCCACAAGTCACAGGATCTACGAATCCAATTTTCAATGGGGAATTAACTTCATTATTGGAAATAATTTAAAAATAAAACCTGTGTGCGGGCTCTTTGAAGTTCTTGTTCAATCTGAGTTAAGCTTTATTCGACTTGACTCTGGTTGTTGCACACAAGCCTATGAACCAATTAAAAAAAAAAATAACCATTTATTATTGCAAATAAATATGATCTTGGAAACTTGTTCTTGGAAAATATGACTTTTATTTGAGTGAAAAAAAAAAAAAAAAAAAAACACTCTTTACCTTCTTTCGAGACGGCTTTTTTCTTGCAGCCTCTCCATTTTGAGCTAAAAAGCTCAACGTCTAAGGGGCAAAAGAAAAAGAATAATAAAGGAAAAAAAAAAAAAATCAGAGCTTAAAATTGTCAACTAAAAACAAGAGATAAATCGGTAAAATAATAAAAGAAAAATATATTTTCATAAAAGCTGGTAATGGGACTGACCAAAATGCAAAATATTTTTTTTTTTTTATTCAAGAACACATCAATCCTTGTGAACTTGAGGGAATTAAAGGTGAACTAGAAGGAAGCTAAAGGATCGATGCTAATAAAAAGAGAACTTGTTTTAACAACAATACGAATGTACTAGAACAATCAAAAAAGAAGAAGAAAAGAAAAATTCAAAATCAATGACAAACTAAACCTAAAACAACAACGAGCAGCTCGGGCATTACCTTGTTGTGCCATTTCGCGGCGGCGGGCGGAATCCGGCGGGGGCGGAGGTAGTGCATTGCGGATCTAGGGTTTGGCTCTGCGAAAAACGATGAAGAAGAAGAAAATGGTGACAATAATAAGAAGAAGAAAGTTTTGAGCTTTGATTTACGGTGTGCAGTGGTAAATCGGAGAAAAAATAAATTTCAATTGCCCGTTGAGCATTCTTGGTAAATCGTCAGTGGTGATCGGTTGAGACAACCGGTAAAAAAAAAAGTAGAGGGACCCTTAGTAGTAAATAAGGCAAAGAACCCATAAACGTATAAATACGATATCATGATGATGGTGCAAATGTCGTGAGATAAGATTAAAAGGGACATTATTCACGGATATGTATATATTTTGCAATTTCTTTAATAATGTCTCGCCTTTATGCTATATATATTTATTAAAGTGAGAAAAAAGACGAATAATGTCTCTGTCTTCAACGTCGGCATTTATGGTTGATGGGAATGAAGATGCGAAAGAAAAAAGAGAGAGAGAGAGAGGGTCTGAGCGTGTATGAAGGATAAAAGATTTTGGATCTGTTAGTTCGCTGATTCGAATTTTTAATTCGAGTTGAGATGTGATTTTATGTAAAAAAATTTTACTGTAGTAAAAAAATTAGATATAATTATTTATGAGAGCTTTTTATTATAACAAAATTTAAATTTTAAACTCAAATTAACAAAATGAACGGAGCCTTTAAGTTGAAACAGAAGAGAGAGAGTTGGGAGTTATTTTAGGTCTGAGTTGTGATATATATGTATAGTTAATATTTTCACCAAACACGTCATTTTTTTATCTCTAACTTAAAAGACACGTTATGTATCCGATTTGTATCGATAAAATCTACAAAAATAAGTGAGAAAGATTAATGCACTGCAATCTGCAAAATCCTCTCGGTGCATTACACTTGCGAAAAAAAGAGAAAAAGAAAATAACTTAACACCGCAAGTTTGTAAGGCATGGCTTTTTATAAAAAAAAAAATAAAGAAAAAAATATAAAAGTACTTTGTATGTTGAATTGCAGAAAAATTATGAGCTATAATTTGTCATGAAATTGGGAAAAAAATAAATACACTCACGATGACTATTGTAGGTTTAAGTCAATAAATTTTAAACATATGATGACTTAATATAAAATGCACTTACGAAAATTAAAAATAAGGAAGTAGAGAACAGTCTACAATTAAAAGAAAACACAACTCAAACTTGTATTCCAAATTAAGGATTGCATAGAGATTTGGAGGCACTCTAAAAAAATGACCACATTCACGACTTACCCTTAAAAAAATAATAATAATAAAATTCTACACTCCTAATCATGAAGTAAATACAGAACTTTTGAGCTTTAGACTTCCAAAATCTCAAATAAATAAAGACTCTGTTTAATTTTATTGATTTAAATTTATAATTTGAATTGAGATATAATTTTATGTGAGAGTTTTTTTCTTGTAGTAAAAAATTAAATGTGACTGTTTCTGAGAATTTTTACTATAGTAACATAAATTTTAAACTCAAATCGGTAAAATAAAACGATGCTCTAGACTTCCAAAATCACTAAATCAATATTCAATAGGAGTTTTTAAACCTCTAAACCCCATTTACTTAATTACAAAATATCTAATTAATTACATGGTTATTTCAGAACCTATTAATTAAGACTTTAATCTAAGATCCTACATTCTTGTTGGCCACAAGTCACAGGATCTACGAATCCAATTTTCAATGGGGGAATTAACTTCATTATTGGAAATAATTTAAAAAATAAAACCTGTGTGCGGGCTCTTTGAAGTTCTTGTTCAATCTGAGTTAAGCTTTATTCGACTTGACTCTGGTTGTTGCACACAAGCCTATGAACCAATTAAAAAAAAAATAACCATTTATTATTGCAAATAAATATGATCTTGGAAACTTGTTCTTGGAAAATATGACTTTTATTTGAGTGAAAAAAAAAAAAAAAAAAACTCTTTACCTTCTTTCTGAGACGGCTTTTTCTTGCAGCCTCTCCATTTTGAGCTAAAGCTTCTCAACGTCTAAGGGGCAAAAGAAAAAGAATAATAAAGGAAAAAAAAAAATCAGAGCTTAAAATTGTCAACTAAAAACAAGAGATAAATCGGTAAAATAATAAAAGAAAAAATATATTTTCATAAGCTGGTAATGGGGACTGACCAAAATGCTGCAAATATATTTTTTTTTTATTCAAGAACACATCAATCCTTGTGAACTTGAGGGAATTAAAGGTGAACTAGAAGGAAGCTAAAGGATCGATGCTAATAAAAAGAGAACTTGTTTTAACAACAATACGAATGTACTAGAACAATCAAAAAAGAAGAAGAAAAGAAAAAATTCAAAATCAATGACAAACTAAACCTAAAACAACCGCACGCTCGGGCATTACCTTGTTGTGCCATTTCGCGGCGGCGGGAGGCGGAATCCGGCGGGGCGGAGGTAGTGCATTGCGATCTAGGGTTTGGCTCTGCGAAAAAACGATGAAGAAGAAGAAAATGGTGACAATAATAAGAAGAAGAAAGTTTTGAGCTTTGATTTACGGAGTAAGGGAGAAAGTAACGAGGATAGAGAAGCCGGTGACGGGTGGTGGATGCGTGAGAGCTCGGAGTTGGTTCGGGAGCTTCAAGCCATGGCGTCGATGGTCAATGGCTGGAGCTCGGTGGTCGAGCAAGAAATGGGGGCTAGGGCATCGGGTAGATTTTGGGGAAAACGTAAATCACGGTTTGAATGGAAAAAAGCCATTCTTAGTGGTAGCGATGAGTAGAGTCAGTAGTAGTAGTAGTTGTTGTTTTTAAGAAGTAATAAGGCAAAAACTAACACCTTTTCTTGTGGTTGTTTGGGAGTGATTGAGGGCACGTTTTTTTTTACGATAAAATTTTAAAAAAAAATAATTTTAATTTTAATTTTATTTAAGTTTGCATTTTTTAAGTTTTAATTTCACTCAATTTTACTCAGTTTTATTTAAGTTCTAACTTCAACTCAAGTTATAACTCAAATTCAACTTAAAAATTACACTTAAATTACACTCCAAAAAACAATCCATGAATTTGTGATGATGTGAGCCCTCCTGTTCTTGAGGCCATGTTCTGCTGTTGTTGATGTTGTAGGCTTTTCTGATGATCAAAAGCTTGGTGATGATCTGATGAAGATGTTGTCTTTTTTTTACTTAAGAGGAGATTCTGGCTCTAATTGTTGCCTCTTTGCTTGAAAGAGTGTTATTGTTATTGTTGTTGTTCAATGCTGATCCTAAATCTGTACTCTCCCTCCTGACTTTGAACTTCCCTGCCTATTTATTTAAACACAAAAATAAAAATAAATAAATAAATAACCAGCAAAGATTAAAAACAATATTATTAGCATGTTTTGTGACAAAAGCTCAAAAACCCATATGCAAATCATGATAATATATACTTGGAGAGAAAATTAGAAGAACATCGGTCATAGAAGAGAAAAGTTGAAAGTGAAGTTTAAAAAAGAAACTATACACTACTCTTGCTGGTATCTCATTGGCTATAAAATAAAATAAAATAAAATAAAGAGAACAATCCAAATTTGAAAAAAATGATGAGAACCCATTAATCTTATAAGGTTTGAAGATAATGAAAACAAATTTAATATAAGGAAAAAGTTTGGAATTTGGAAGTGGTTTTCTGTGTCATGTTATATTCATACATGAAGCTTGTTGAAGCAGGATTGTTAATCCCACGGAAAACTGCATATGGCATATGGTGATTCGAATATAAGGTGCTAAAATAACAATAAACTCCACATTTTATGTGAGAAATGATTGAGGCAATGTTTTCTTTCATAAAAGGTGGTAAAAAGTATTAGGAAAAGGAAAATAAATTTTAAATATAAAGTGTTTGGATGGAACATGGTTAATTGTGGGGCTCACGCATAAAAAAATAATAATAAATAAATAAAATTCATTAATTAATTAATATAACTCGATAAAAGTGATCTCGACATGTCAAAAGAGAAGAAAAATTAAAAGTAACTTATTAACGTTAATTTTACAAATTTTTTAAAAAATTTTCAGACAAATTAAAATTAAAATGATTACTTAAACTCAAATTATGACAAGAAAATACAATTAAACTCAAATTAGTTTCTTAAAAAGGAAAAAAAAAACAATAAAATTATTTCACGTCAAAAAAATAAATACAAAAAGGAAGAAAAATTGTACTTGTAACAAGGTATAGGATTAAAAGTGACTCGTACTTTATGGGCAAGACATAATGATCATGTACGAAAGATATTGACGTTGAAGTGTTAAAATAGGTGTTAAATTATAGTGAGAGATTCTTTTTCTCATTTTGGATATAGGCTAACAGAGAGTAGATAATGACTTTACATGTCTTGTATATATAATAATATTTGTTTTTCTCACGCTGCACTTATGGTCTCAAAGGTTTTTTTAGTCTTAAATTTAAATTTAAGTTTAAATTTAAATTAAAATTTAAAATAAAATGAACTCAAATAAAATTATAACTCAAATTATTTTTTTTTTTATTTTTAACTTAAAAATGCTTCTGTCGAACTGCCCCTGAGTAATTTTGCTTTTGGATAGTTGAGAAATTAAGGGTACAAAGAAAGAAAAGTACGGGCACATCATAATCAATTATCAAAATGGCTTAATTCAATTAATGTTGCGGATGAATTTGAACTCTGAAACATTTTAAACAGATATTACTTCATAAAATATAGCTTTAAGGAAAATAAACCTGTTACATACATATTGGGTGGTAACACTAGCAAAACCTCCACACTCACAAAAAAAAAAAAAAAAAAAAAAAAAAAAAAAAAAAATTCTAGCATTTAGTTTCCTTGGAATACAAAATATATATATATATATATTTAGAATGTAAAATTAAATAATTAAAAAATTAAGAAAAAAATATAAAAAAATTAAGCCTCGTTCATTTCACCGATTTGAATTTAGAATTCGAGTTTTATTATAGTAAAAAACTTTAAAAAATAATCACATCTAACATTTTTGTTACTAATAAAAATTTTTTATATAAAGTCACATCTTAACTTAAATTAAAAATTTAAATTAACAAACAAAATAGACCCTTAAAGGGCACATACTTTGTATTTTATATTAATCTAAAAACATAAAAACAGAAAAATATATTCACTTCATTATAAAGTTTCGTAAGTGTATTTTATATTAAGAGTCCGTTTGGTACTTAGATTAGTTCTCTCGATTCGAATTATGATTCGTGATTTACTACTGTATTTTTTCTCATAAAAAATACACGTAAATTAAAAATAATTCTAATCACATAATTTAAATCTATGAATCAAACATATTTTAATCATATGTGTAAAATTTATTCACTTAAACCTACAATAATTTTTAAAAGATGGTAGCCAAAAAAAAAACACAAACAAATTTGAAAAAGCACAACGAGTAATGAAAAGAAACGTCACTTATTTTTTTCCAATTTGAAGACAAATTATAGCTCATAATGTTTTCTGCAATTCAACGTTCAAAGTACTTTATATTTTCTTTATTTTTTTATAAAAAAGCCATGCCTTACAGCTTGCATAGTTAAGCTATTTTCTTTTTATCTTTTTCTGGCAAGTGTATTGCACCGAGAGGATTTTGCAAATTGCCGTGCATTATCTTTCTCACGTATTTTTGTAGATTTTACTGATACAAATCAAATACATAACGTGTCTTTTTAAGTTACAGATAGAGAACCTAAGGTGTTTGGCGAGAATATTAACTATACATATATATCACACTCAATAAATTAATTACTGGGCTTTATTCAATCACTGTATACGGTTCCTAAATAAACTCTAACTCAAATAATATTCTCTCTCTCTCTCTCCCCCTTTTTCCTCTCTAATTAAGCTATTTCTTATTGTGTAATTATTGAGCTATACTCTTTCTTTCTCACTCAAAAATTATATTTATTTTATCAATTTAAATTTAAAATTAAAATTTTATTATAATAAAAAATTTTAAAAAATAATCACATTTAATTTTTTTATTATAATAAAAAAATTTATATAAAATTATATTTTAATTTAAATTAAAAATTTAATTAAATAAATTAAATAGAATCTCTTTTTACATTTTTGATTTCTTCTCTTCAGTTTACTTCTTCTTATATAAAACATATTAAATAACTCCCAACTCTCTCTCTCTGTTTCAACTCAAAATCTTTTCTCCTTCGTACACGCTCAGACTCCTCCTCATTACAGGCATACCCTCTCTCTCTCTCTCTCTCTTTTCTTACTCCATCTTCATTCCCATCAACCATAAATGTTGACGTTAAAGATATATTGAAGACAGAGACATTATTCGTCTTTTCTCACTTTAATAAATAAATACAGTGCATAAGATAGAGACATTATTAAAGAAATTGCAAAATATATACATATCTGTGAATAGTATCCCTTTTAATCTTATCTGCTGAGTGTCATCATGATATCGTATTTATACGTCGATGGGTTGCTGCCTTATTTACTGCTAAGGGTCCCCTCTACTTTTTTTTTTACCGGTTGTTATTAGTTATTACCACTACTCACCTAACTTTGTCTCCCGTATTATGGCCCGTTCACCTGACGTTAGCGTGACAGTAGTTCTACAGAAGATTGCAGTGTTGACAGTAGTTCTACAAATGGCAATTAGATGAAATACAAATGGCAATTTTTAATTTAAATTTTTAATTTAAATTAAGATATAATTTTATATGGCAATTTTTTATTATAATAAAAAAATTAAATGTAATTATTTTTAAAAATTAATCATCACCTTAAAGTAATATATGTTTCTAAGGTTATGTAGAAATTGGCCATTACCTTAAGGTGATTATTTCTTTAATAAATATATACACTACTCACAAACAGAGATATTATTCGTCTTTTCTCACTTTGATAAATTATCTTTTTCACGTATTTTTGTAAATTTTGCTGACACAAATTAGATACATAACGTGTCTTTTAATCACTCTCCTATTTAGTTATGGCCCACTAATATATTAATGGGCCAGTATTCCTGTTTTGCAGAAGTAATTTTTAATGAGACAGTATTCCTGTGATGCAATCAAAAGTGATTTCAAAAAATGCATTAATTAATCTCGAATCTTAGGCCTGTTTATTTTGCTTATTTGAGTTTAAAATTTGAATTTTATTATAGTAAAAAATTCTCATAAATAATCATATTTAATTTTTTTACTACAGTAAAATTTTTTTGCATAAAATTAAATCTGAACTCGAATTAAAAATTTAAATAAGTGAAGTGAACAGACTTAAAAAAAAATAAAAAGTAACTTGATTTAACTTGTTGACGTTAATTTTTTACAGATTTTATAGACACAAATCATATATATTGAAAGTAACTTAATTTAAATAACATAAATATTAAAATCTACAGGTCAGTGTCTCAACCGATCACTACTCTGATTTACCAGCAATGCTCAACGGGCAATTAAATTTTTTTTTTCTCCGATTTATAACTCTGGCACACCGAAAATATGGCGCAGTTTTCTCTGGCTCAATAGACAATTGTGGGGCCCACACCGAAAAAAATAATAATAATAAAACAGTGCAAACAAATAATAATAATAAAACAGTGCATTAATTAACCTCGATGACTACTAATATATTAATGGCAAGACTTGTGTATTGCGAGAAAGAAATAGCAAGAAAACCAAATATTAGAGGAAACGATTTCCGTTATCATTTTAACCTGTGAATAGTGAAGAGCAGTATCTCATCTAAACAAAAAGATCTCATCAAAAATGAAAACCATTATCTCAATTACACCGATCTCTTTCTCTCTCTATTTTTTTTTTTTTATAAAAAATTTTTACAAATTTATAATTTGTTCATTTACAATTGTTAATTCTTTTTTCTATATTTATTGTTAATTGTTGTTCCTGATCACCACGAGAACGCGAATGATGAAAGAGAAAAGGAGAGAATCATGAAAGAGAAAGTGAGATATTGTCTCTTTCTATCTCTCTTCTCTTAAGATAACACATTTTCTTTTTTATCTCTTGCAATGGAGATTTTCATTATGCAGAGCTTTCATTTTCTTGAGCTTAAAAATAAAAAAGTTACGATTTATCACTTAAGTTTTATTTTTGCATTCTTTAATGGTGTATTGACGTTAATTTGTGATGTGTACTCTATTTATAGAGTCACGGTTCATAATAATTTATACACTCGTAAGTAGTAAAATAAAAAAAAATGGCCGACAAAAAGAAGAGTTAAAATTTCTCAAAAAATAGTTTCTCTCTATCTGATATTAAGATCATTTTTTTAAATGTTGACTTCAATAATTATTTTATTTTCTTAATTTTCTATTTTTTTAGTTCCATGCAAGAACCATCTTGTGTAAAAATAGAGGTAGGGAAAGGATCGCTTCCTTGTACACGTCCAAAGGATGGTAAGACGAAAGCCAAAAAAACAAAGGCTAAAATAAGGTGGAAAGAAGAAAAGAAAACGGAGGAAGAAAAAAAAAAAGGAACTCAAAGAGTCAAAACTGAAGAAGACAATAGAGTCTGAAGAAGAGGATAGCGAGTAGAGGATTGTGGCCCACAAGTATCGTTCTTTTTTTTAATATGTTTTATATTTCTTGCGTTTTTAAACTTTCATGACCTTCATTTTTTGACATCTAACTTATATATAATTAGCATATAATATTTAATCTTGAGATAAATGTAATTAAGAGTAAATATGTGTGTGTATACATTATATATATATATAAGTATTCAAATTAATATTAGGAAAATAAAATAAGATAGAAAAAAACCATCGAAGTTAAAATAATCATCGAAGTTAACAATCATCGAAGTTAACATTTAAAAAAACGAACTTAATATCAGATAGAAAAAAACCAGTTTTTCAGAAATTTTCACAATCTTCTTCTTGTCGGCCATTTGTTTTTTCGTTTTGCTACTTACGAGTGTATAAATTATTATGAATTGTAACTCTATAAATAGAGCACACAGTATAAATCAACGTCAATCCACCATTAAAGAATGCAAAAATAAGACCTGAATAATAAATCGTAACCTTTCTATTTTTAAGTTTAAGAAAATGAAAGCTCTGCATAATGAAAAACTCCATTGCAAGAGATAGAAAAGAAAGTGTGTTACCTTGAGAGAAAAGAGATGGAAAGAGACAATATCTCACTTTCTCTTTCATCATTCGTGTTCTCATCTTTGATGAGCAGACTGCAAATTTGCAACAATTAACAATAAGCATAGAAAAAAGAAGAATTAACAACTGTAAATGAGCAGATTGCAAATTTGCAAAATTTTTCTATAAAAAAAAAAAAAAAGAGAGAGAGAGAGAGAGAGAGATTGGTGTAATTGAGATAATGGTTTTCATCTTTGATGAGATCCTTTTGTTTAGATGAGATACTGGTCTTCACTATTCACACGTCGAAATCAACACGTCGAGATAACGGAAATCTTTTCCTCTAATATTTGGTTTTCTTGCTATTTCTTTCTCGCAATACACAAGTCTTGCCATTAATATATTAGTAGACTATCACTTTCGTTTTTTCTCACATAACCTTAATCCAGGTTAATTAATGCACTGTTTTATTATTATTATTTTTTTTCGGCGTGGACCCCACAATTGCCTGTTGAGCCAGAGAAAACTGCGCCATATTTTCGGTGTGCCAGAGTGGTAAATCGGAGAAAAAAATAAATTTCAATTGCCCCGTTGAGCATTACTGGTAAATCAGAGTGGTGATCAGTTGAGACAACCGGTAAAAAAAAAGTAGAGGGGACCCTTAGTAGTAAATAAGGCAGCAACCCATAAACGTATAAATACGATATCATGATGACGAAGCAAATGTCGTGAGATAAGATTAAAAGGGACATTATTCACAGATATGTATATATTTTGCAATTTCTTTAATAATGTCTCTGCCTTTATGCATATATATTTATTAAAGTGAGAAAAGATTTAATAATGTCTCTGTCTTCAACGTCGGATTTATGGTTGATGGGAATGAAGATGCAAAGAAAAGAGAGAGAGAGAGAGAGAGTCCGGCGTGTATGAAGGATAAAAGATTTTGGATCTGTTAGTTCGCTGATTCGAATTTTTAATTCGAGTTGAGATGTGATTTTATGTAAAAAAATTTTACTGTAGTAAAAAAATTAGATATAATTATTTATGAGAGCTTTTTATTATAACAAAATTTGAATTTTAAACTCAAATTAACGAAATGAACGGAGCCTTTAAGTTGAAACAGAAGAGAGAGAGTTGGGAGTTATTTTAGGTCTGAGTTGTGATATATATGTATAGTTAATATTTTCACCAAACACGTCATTTTTTTATCTCTAACTTAAAAGACACGTTATGTATCTGATTTGTATCAGTAAAATCTACAAAAATAAGTGAGAAAGATTAATGCACTGCAATCTGCAAAATCCTCTCGGTGCATTACACTTGCCAGAAAAAGAGAAAAAGAAAATAACTTAACACTGCAAGCTGTAAGGCATGGCTTTTTTTATAAAAAAATAAATAAAGAAAATATAAAGTACTTTGTATGTTGAATTGCAGAAAAATTATGAGCTATAATTTGTCATGAAATTGGGAAAAAAATAAATACACTCACGATGACTATTGTAGGTTTAAGTCAATAAATTTTAAACATATGATGACTTAATATAAAATGCACTTACGAAATTAAAAATAAGGAAGTAGAGAACAGTCTACAATTAAAAGAAAACACAACTCAAACTTGTATTCCAAATTAAGGATTGCATAGAGATTTGGAGGCACTCTAAAAAATGACCACATTCACGACTTACCCTTAAAAAATAATAATAATAAAATTTTACACTCCTAATCATGAAGTAAATACAGAACTTTTGAGCTTTAGACTTCCAAAATCTCAAATAAATAAAGACTCCTGTTAATTTTATTGATTTAAATTTATAATTTGAATTGAGATATAATTTTATGTGAGAGTTTTTTTTGTAGTAAAAAATTAAATGTGATTTGTTTACGAAATTTTTTACTATAGTAACATAAATTTTAAACTCAAAT
The DNA here is from genome assembly GCA_012066045.3 of Morus alba. Taxonomy (NCBI): domain Eukaryota; kingdom Viridiplantae; phylum Streptophyta; class Magnoliopsida; order Rosales; family Moraceae; genus Morus; species Morus alba. Next base: position 23,117,710 of record CP050227.2, read on the forward strand.
CGGTAAAGTAAACGATGCTCTAGACTTCCAAAATCACTAAATCAATATTCAATAGGAGTTTTTAAACCTCTAAACCCCATTTACTTAATTACAAAATATCTAATTAATTACATGGTTATTTCAGAACCTATTAATTAAGACTTTAATCTAAGATCCTACATTCTTGTTGGCCACAAGTCACAGGATCTACGAATCCAATTTTCAATGGGGGAATTAACTTCATTATTGGAAATAATTTAAAAAATAAAACCTGTGTGCGGGCTCTTTGAAGTTCTTGTTCAATCTGAGTTAAGCTTTATTCGACTTGACTCTGGTTGTTGCACACAAGCCTATGAACCAATTAAAAAAAAAATAACCATTTATTATTGCAAATAAATATGATCTTGGAAACTTGTTCTTGGAAAATATGACTTTTATTTGAGTGAAAAAAAAAAAAAAAAAAAAAACACTCTTTACCTTCTTTCTGAGACGGCTTTTTCTTGCAGCCTCTCCATTTTGAGCTAAAGCTTCTCAACGTCTAAGGGGCAAAAGAAAAAGAATAATAAAGGAAAAAAAAAAATCAGAGCTTAAAATTGTCAACTAAAAACAAGAGATAAATCGGTAAAATAATAAAAGAAAAAATTTATTTCATTAGTAAAGGATATACAAACATAAAATGTGTAAACAACTCCATACGCTATTGGTGGTATATTTTTAGCTGCTCGGCGTTCCACGGGTGTTGAACCCTTCTGCCGTCGAGGCTTTCCAAGATGTATGTGCTTGGGGTCGTGGCGCTTCTCTTATCGCGGTAGGGCGCTTCCCAAGATTGGGCCTGGGGACCCGGTATTTTTTTAGGTTTTGTGCTTTGCGTCACCCTTTTTAATACTAGGTCTCCCGGGATGAACCTCCTTTGCCGAACCTTCTTGTTATAGTATCGCGCCGTTCGTTGTTGATAAGCGGCGAGACGTAATTGGGAGTTGAGTCGCTTTTCTTCCAGCAAGTCGAGTTCTCCGCTTAAACCCTCTGCGTTATCCTCGTCGTTGTGAACAACGGTTCTTAGGGTCGGCGTCTCGATCTCTATGGGTAGTACAGCCTCAACGCCATATGCCATGGAGAAAGGGGTTTCTCCCGTTGTAGTTCGGCTGGTTGTTCGATATGCCCACAAAACTTTGGGAAGTTCCTCAACCCACCTTCCTTTCGGTCATCGGTCTTTTCTTGAGAGTATATTTAAGTATTTTGTTGGATCGCTTCGACCTGTCCATTTGATTGCGGATGAATTGGCGCCGAAAGTCTTTCCGGATGCCCAAACCTTCGCAGAATTTGCGTGTGGCGGCGTTGTCAAACTGCTTTCCGTTGTCGGAGACTATCGAGTGGGAACCCCAAACACGCACACAATATGGTCCCATAGGAATTTTGTGCAGGCTGCTCGGATGTTGTAGTTAAGGCCTTGGCCTCTGCCCACTTTGTGTAATAGTCTACCACTACAATTGCGAACCTCAACCCCCAGGTGCGAGGTGCAATGGTCCCGTCAGTCGATCCCCATTTGGCGAAGGGCCAAGGACCGAGAATGGAGGTCGGTTTCTGCAGGGGTGCTAGTGGAATTGTGGCGTACCTCGGCACTTATCGCATCGCTGGCATATTGAAATCGTCCTTTTTAGCGTGGGCGGTGGTATCCCCCCTTAAGACCTTTAGTGCTAAGGATTGTCCCCGGTATGATTGCCCACAGACCCTTCGTGTATTTCTTGGAGGACCTTGGGCTTCGTTGTCGTCAAACACCGTTGTAGGGGTGTTGAATAGCCTCGTGCGGTAAAGCGTGCCATCGTATAATAAATACCTAGCACTTCATGCACGATCCGTCGGGCCTCAACTTTATCATTTGGCATTTGTCGTCCATTAGGTATTGAATGAATGAGTCATCCAATTTTCTCCTTCTTGGGCGTTGAGCTGCTGCGAGTTCTTCAATGGTAGGTCGTTCTAATTCTTCGATGGGCACGACGCCTAGTGTGTCAGCATCTCTCGACGTCGCTAGTTTTGCTAGCGCATCTGCGTTTGCATTCTCGCTGCGAGGGATCTGGAATATTTTGTAATCTTTGTATTCGACGAGCTCTTCCTTTGTCTTCCTGAGATATGCCCCCATCTTCTCGCCGCGTGCTTGGTATTCTTCTTTGACCTGGGCGACGACTAGCTGGGAGTCACTGTAGATGCAGATCCTTCCGACTTTTAAATGTTTTGCCAAGCGTAGTCCGGCAATCAAGGCTTCGTATTCTGCTTCATTGTTTGAAGCCTTAAATTTAAACCGTACCGCCGAGGTAATTTTGTGGCCTTCGGGACTGATCAACAGAATGCCAGCCCCTGATCCGTTTTCGCTCGACGCCCCATCTACGTAAAGCTTCCATGTCGTATTATTGGCTTCTTCAGATGAGGTGGAAGTCGGTCTGTGAGAAAACTCAGCCAGGAAGTCGGCGAGTGCTTGACCTTTAATGGCGGTCCTTGGCATGTATTTTATGTCGAATCTGGCTTAGCTCTCTCGACCACTTGAGAAGTCGTCCGAAGTCTCGTGCTTTTTGCAAGGCTTGTCTTAGCGGTGGTTTGTGAGAACTCAGACACGGGGATTGGAAGTAGTGTCGGAGTTTTCTCGAGGCGATCATTAAGGCGAGAGCTAGACGCCCATTTCGCCGTATCTTGTTTCCTCGGCGAGAAGCCATTTACTTACATAGTAGATCAAGAATTGCACTTTCCCTTCTTCCCTTATAAGGCAATGGAGCTCACGGCGCATGGAGAAACGGAGAGGTATAGGCTAAGCTCTTCGTCAAGGCTTTGGCTTTGACAAGATTGGGGGCTTGCCCAAATGTTCTTTCTTCCTTTGAAAAGCTTCCTCACACCGTGGAGTCCATTCAAAGTGCTTATTTCCTTTTCAGGGCAACAAAAAAAAAGGACACACTTGTCCGTTGCCTTTGATATAAATCTATTCAGTGGCGGCGACGCAACCTGTCAACCTCTGTATTTCTTTTGGTTTGGTTGGTGATCGATATCCTGTAAGGCTTTGATCTTCTCTGGGTTGGCCTCGATTCCTCATTTGCGACCATGAAGCCGAGGAATTTTCCCGACCCGACTCCGAAGGCGCATTTCTGGGGATTAAGCTTCATGTGGTATTTCCTCAATATACCGAACATCTCTCGCAGGTGGTCGACGTGATGGCTGGCCTTGGCGCTTTTCACGAGCATGTCGTCGACATAGACCTCCATTGTTTTGCCGATCTGTTTAGCGAACATCTTGTTTACTAGCCTTTGGTAATTTACATCGTTTCTACTATTTCTCCAGTTCTGGATTCAGGTATAGAAATTTCGCTCGATTAATTTTATTTATTTGTTAAAGCGGTTTGATTTGGTTGTGTGATTTTTAATCTTATTCTTTGTTTCTTGCATCTTTTAGGATGGATCTCGCATCCGTCTAATAAATTTTTGTAAAGATTTCATTTGTCAGTTTGATTAGTATTTTATAAATCAAAAATTCTTATATGAGGTTGGTTAATATGGCAGACCTAGATTGTATAAAGGAAGGAACCAAACAGCGTTTACACCAAGAGTTCCCCATGACATGCGTTCTATTTTTCCTAACTTATCCAAACCGAGATCATACAATTCTTTTGTAAGTGTAACTATTAATCCATATGCATGTGTATCATACTAATAGAATATATCTTTGTTTAGCAATGTGTGTATTGTTAATCGGATATATTGTTTTTGAAACATGATCTTGTTCTTCTTTCAATATACTATATATGATCCTGATTAAATGTAAAATTTGATTTTCTTTGGATTGCATTTTACTTTAATTTAAGGTGAAGTCTCGTGCTAGCCCAAAAATTTGTATAAAGATGCAAGATAATTTGGAGGGTTTCTTGAGCTCTGAGCTTTCTTTTCATCCAAATCTAACTCGTGAACAGTTAGAAAACGAGTTGCATTATTGTATTTTACCACACAAAAGGCTTCCCAACAGGTAAATTGTCTTTCCTTTTTCAGGAAAATTGAAATTTTGTAATGAAGCGAATATATATTTCTGCTTTATGATTCCGGATTAATGCAAAATACAGTGTGTGCCCTTTAATTTTTAGTTTGATCATTTTTTTTTTTTGTGTGTTTCCAAGGAAATTAAAATCCTAGATTTTGATGTGAATGTCGAGATTTTTCTTATCTTACCACCTAATATGTATATAACAAGTTTATTTTCCTTAAAGCTATATTTTATGAAGTAATATCTGTTTAAAATATTTCAGAGTTTAAATTCATCCACAACATTGAATTAAGCCATTTTGATAAGTATTGTACTGGATGTGCCCGTACTCTTCTTGGTACCACAAGCGAGCCTAAGGATTGGAAAACTGCAATAAAAGTCGCTTTCCACGAGGTTTGTACCGTTAATTTCTCAAAAGCAAAATTACTTGTAGCATACGTCATGTACTTAGATACAAATATAAACTCCTTTGACCACTCAGCTTTTTTTTTTTTTACTTTCCATACACGTCCAGATCACGTCGAGTCATATTTATTAATTAATGCATTATTTTATTATTATTATTATTTTGGATAGACTCCGCAATTTAACATTTTTCTCTTTCTCCGTTATTTCTTCTTTCTCGACGTCTCTATTTCTCTATTTCGCCCAAAAAGGTTAAAAACCAGAGAAAATAAAAAAAAAGAGTTTTTTTTTTTTAAAAAAAAAACAACTGATTTAATGCCCACAATTTTTTAAAAAAATTAATTTTTTAGTATCAAAAAGAAAAAAAAATTAATTGTCCCTTTTGAGCATTACGATAAACTGTAGATGAGATAATGATTTTAATAAAATAAATAAATAAATAATCTAAAAAATTATCAGATTAATTATAAGCTTTCCCAATATATCAACAGTGAAATTTCTAAAATACGTGAGAAAATAATGTCACTTTCGAATTTCTAAAATCAAGTTACTTTTTATTTTTTAAGTCTGCAAAAAAATATCACTTTTGATTTTTGAAGATCACTTTCGTCGAGATTAATTAATGCATCACAAGAATACTGTCTCGTTAAGAATTACATCGTAATGCACTTGCCAAGAATTACAAGGATATTTAAATTTTTTTAAAAGATATCTTATAAAATTTAAGACTGGCTCAAAACTCGTGAAGCTTTAATAGTGTGTTTGGTATGAATGAAAAGTAGAATGAAAGAAAATGTTGAAGAGATTTTATGATAAAAATTGATAAGTTAGCTTGTTTGGTAGAAAAGAAATTGGAAAGAAAAAGAAAATTAAATAGAAATTGTGATTAGTGAGTCTCATCATATTTAATTTCTCTAAAAGTGAGAGGATTTTATGAAGAAAAATGTGAATAACAACTTAAATGAAGTCAAATTACCAAATTGTACTAATTTTTCATCCAAAATTGCTTCTAAAAATTGGCACTTTTTTTTGGGATAAATAACTTGATTCATAGTAAGCTATCAAAAGAAAATTTTAATTCATAGCGATATATGATTTTGGGGTTTTATACGAGGAACCCGATAAACCATTTTTCAATAACATGTCTTATCAATTACAACAAAAAAATTGAAAGAGAGGAAGGAGAGAAATCAGATTGGCGCATATATTATAATAAAGACAAATATGTCAAAATATATATTTTTTTTTTCAAAAAAAATTCAGCTATCATTTTTTGTCACAATAATTACAATATTAATCAAGTCATAATATCATCATCATTCCATTGGTAATATGTGTGTATTGTATACATAAAATGTTTTTATTTTGTAGAAACTTTTTATGTGTGTGTATATTGTTGACGGTAGAATTTAAATCAACAATAAACCAGCCCGAGAGACCTCTGGTCACCCTTTGGTTTACCGGCCGGTTATTGAGTTTCTATATGTAATTAGTGTTTTACATTCTTTCGAAAGTAAGAACACAAGAGAAATTTTATAGTGGTTCACTCTATAAAATCGAGCTACATCCACCGTGAATTATATTTTGTTTGAGAGAGTTTACACTTCTGAAGTTATACAAGTAAGTTCTCTTTTTTTCTCTCATTCCCGACCCTTCTTCCTTGGGGGTTGTTCTCCTTATATAGCCGAATATTGCCTTCACAAGGGTTTTTCTCTGTGGGCCTTAGGCACTCGAGTGCTTCTCCTTTTTAGGCCCGGTGGCCCACTAATCGGCCTTTTATTCACTCTTGATTTAGTCTTGATTACGGCTCTGTGAATCTCCGTAATGCTTTTGTGTCCCCAGGGGCGGTTTGTAAACTTGTCATTAATCTTTGTCTGTAGTCTTCTTCTTTTTTGCAACCGACCATACCTCGGCGGAAGATCCTCTCGTCGCCCGGCCGCCCCGAGCTTCTTTTTATCCTCTTTGGCGCCCTCTCGGCGATCGAGGGAAACCGTGGCGCCTTAATCAGGGCCTTTCGGTTACATCGGCGCCACATGAGGTCATCGCTTCGGTTTGGACATTGGCCTTGGGCTCGTCGGCTGGTTTCGAAATATCGAAGCGTCGAGGGTTATGCATTTGGCAGGGAGCGTATGTCGCCACGTGTCGTAATCTTGGTGATCCACGTGTTTCGTCACATTTTCCCACACAACAGCTACCCCCCAGGTCGAGGGTTCCTCTTTTGGTGGCCTCGACCTCTAGGCTCGGTTCTCTCCTTCTGTGCTTCGGGTGTGGGAAACCGTCCCCGAACCTCTTTTCGCAATGAGTGCTTGGCAGGTTCGGGAACATAAAACGTCGCGTCGATTATTCCGACTCTAATGATGGCATCCGTTCTTTGAGAGGTCGACCCTTGACCGTTGGATCTGTGTCCTTCGATTTCCGCCCAATTTTTGACCGCGGATCTATGCGTAAATCCCGACCGTGGGATTTTGAAATCTCCATCCAACGGCTGGGGGCCGAGGGCAGATTTTGCCTATAAATATCCCCTTGAAAATCCGGGAACCATTTTTTGAACTTTCAAAACCTCGAACTCAAAGCATCTCGTTGTTTCCCCGTTTGAAATCTCTGCACTGCCTCAGAGCGTATCTTGCCGGACTTCCGACGTTGCTCTTCCCGTCCTTCTCGGCGTACTTCGTTGCGAATCGATTTTCACTCCATTCTCCGGTGAGTTTTTGAGACCTTCGTTCGTTCGGCTTTTACTCGGTCTTTCTTTGCATACCCGAACGTTGGAAATATGTGTATCTTGAAAAGGAATATTGCTTAGTTTAGGAAAACTTACTTTTACTGTTGCCTTTGGATAACCTGGTTTTTTCGTAAATGCAGCGTGGTTATGCATTTGTTTGATTTTGCCTTTACTTTTACGGGTTACGGGAACCCGGGGTTCCCATGAACACTCGTCGTCTCCATTTATGCCATAAATGATCGACGTTTAGAAGCGATCGTCGTTTATTCCTCTCGACGTTAGGGTTTTAACTTAGCTTTTTGTCCTTTATTTGTCGAAACAATGGCTCAAAACCCTAGCGATCGAGAGGATTCTTCTTCCGTTGTCCGCTCGACCCTCCTTGGTGGTGGAGATTTCAGGAAGCTCTTAAGTAAAATCCAGTGTCGGCTCATCCTAGTCATGTCGAAGAGACGAGGGAAGATTCGAGCCGATTGACGACTTTAGGGACGAAGTTCGCGATTTGAAGAAATTTGGTGGACCGGAGGATCGAAAGCAGATCCCTTTCAACGGGGCTAGTGTTAGCGGGGTAGAGGGTCAGGGCGTAAACGCCCCTCTGGCGCGTATAGTGGTGACCGGAAGACCTTCCTTCACGGCCCAAGCGACGCACTGCCGAGGGTCCCGAAACAAGGACATTATCCGGCCGTGAAGGAAGGAGGTATCGATGGGAGGTGGTTCGAGTACCTTTCTCCCCGATAAACACTTCAGACCAAGATGTCACGATTGGTTACCTTCCGTTTACACGAGGGCGGCGGGCGATGACTCTTCCGATTCATCCCTTCGTTAAGAAAGACTGCCATTTTATGGCATCTCTCTCCGGCCACCGCGCCGAACTTCGCACTGCTTATGGGACCTCGGGTCCCGTGGCACCGGGAGTTCGATATGGAACTCCCATTGGAGGAGTTCGCTTTTTGTCTGAAGGTTATGCCACGTCGCCAAGTCGACGGATGGTATTTTTGAGCGGTCATGGGAGGTCCCAAACATGACTTGGGAAGCTTATTTTTGGGTGCCCCTCGTGCGTCTCATGGGTGGAAGCCCATGTTCTTCATGGTTCGGGGCCATTCAACTTTCACCCCAATGACCGTCCGTCCTCACCAAGGTCATTCGATCGTCGTTTGGGGAGATGAGTAAGTCTGTAGATTGTGTTTTAAAATGACTTGTCCTTCTTTTCTTTTTCATACCGACGACGCCTTCTATTGTGTAGTTAACCACGACCGCCCGGTTCTCGTAATGACTTAGAGAGGTCGATCAATTTTTTCTCTTCCTTCGGAGGCTCGCCAAATTGGAAACCTTCTTACCGAGGAGAACCTCCGAGCATCCGGACTGATCCTCGATCTCCCCGACCCCTCAGACTTAGACGCCGTCCGTGAATATTTTCATCTTGACGATGAAGGTAATCCCTTCTCTCGACGCTTCCCTTCTCCGTTTTTTTTTTTTTTTTTTTAACGTAGTACCTTCTTCTCCTCGTCGTCAGAGATGGCGTCTTTGAGGATCCAACTTCCCGGGGCCCCGCGGCCGACGCCAAGCCCTCGGCAGGCGCCGAGGGAACAGGCACCGAGTGAACAGGCGCCGAGAGAACAGGCGCCGCCCTCCGCGCAGTCCCCGCCGAGCCATCAACCATCGGTTAAGGGGAAGGAGGTGGCCAGCTCGTCCCGCCCTGCCACAAAGGGAAAAAAGGGCAAGGGCAGGAAGAGGCAACGCACCGAAGCCCCGGTGGACGTTGCCGCGTCGACTGGGAAGGGATGGACGCCGGCGGTACCCATCCCGGATGTCCCTATCACCCCGGGTCCAAGACAGCGTATAATGATCCCCGGGGGGAAGGTCCAGGATGGGAACTTCCAGGTCTCGGACCTTTCTGACGCCGAGGTTGAGGCGATGCTCAAACTTCCTCCCCGCTTCTCCCTCGCCTTCCAGGCGTTATATGAGTCCTTCCTGGAGCCACACTGGGTTGCTGCCTCCCAGTCCTCCATGGTCGACCGGCAGAGGAAGCAGATCTCCTTCCAGATCCATGTAAGTATAAGCATAAACACATTTTTCCTGACAGTAGACATTTTGGCGTTCTGTCCTAACTCTTTGTGATTTTTTCAGAGCCTGGTCCTCTCTATCCTCAACCTTCTTGACCTTGTTAAGGTCGAGGAGCGCCAGGAGGCGATGAACGGGCTAGAGGCCGAGCTGAGGTCCCTTATTGACGACGCCAATAAGAAGAGGGACGAGGCTTATGATGAGAAGGATTTAGCAGCGACCCAGTTGCTAAGTCTGGAGGGTGAGTTTGCCAAGCTAACAACCAAGACAGAAAACCTCACCCGGCAACTGGAGTCGTCCGAGAAAAAGCTGGCCGCGGCTCTTGTCAACGTCGAGAATCGCTACCGCGAGGGAAAAGCCGAGGGGAAGCTGGAGGCGGAGGCTGCGGCTGAAGCCGCTTTTAACGCTCGGCGGGCGGAGATGCTTGAGGAGTTCAAGGTCTCTCAGGAGTTTCTTGATATCCGCAACAAGGACTTTATGTCGGCGGGTGATCAAATTGTTGATTTGATCAAGAAAGAGCGTCCTGAGTGGGATTTGAGCTTTCTCTATAACCCCTCTACTCCGGTCGTTGATGAAGATTTGCTTCCTCCAGCGGAAGGTGATGCTGAGCCAGCAGCCCGGTGCCGGTGATGAAGGTGGCGGACGAGGCTTAAGGAGTCATTTTCTCGTCGTTTATTGATCCTCCTTTTGTTTTTTGTAATTAATCTTCTTTTCAGACAATTTTATCATCTGTATTTCGATATTCATATAATGGCAATGGTTTTTCATACCATACCTCGATTGTTGATTGTCAGCTATTTTCTTCCCGTTTCCTTAGAAAAATTCCTTAGGATTTGTTTCTTTCCTCTTTGGAGGATCTGACGTCGAGTTCATTCAGTCGGATCGTCGTCTTGGGAAATTTCTTGGAATTTTGCTAAGTATTGAATCTTTCCTCCTTGGAGGATTCTGACGTCGATGTAACCCCTTAGGGTCGTCGTCTTAGGAAATTCCTTGGAATTTCACTAAGTGTTGCGCCTTTCCTCCTTGGAGGATTCTGACGTCGATGTGACCCCTTAGGGTCGTCGTCTTAGGAAATTCCTTGGAATTTCACTAAGTGTTGCGCCTTTCCTCCTTGGAGGATTCTGACGTCGATGTAACCCCTTAGGGTCATCGTCTTAGGAAATTCCTTGGAATTTCACTAAGTGTTGCGCCTTTACTTGCCCCTGTGTTGGTTAAATACACCCTTGGGTTTTCTTTTTACACAAACACGTTTCTAGGGACCAATTTATCTCATCTTTGCAAAACACATTATCTTTTGCAAAATACACTAATTTATTTCATTTGTAAAGGATATACAAACATAAAATGTGTAAACAACTCCATACGCTATTGGTGGTATATTTTTAGCTGCTCGGCGTTCCACGGGTGTTGAACCCTTCTGCCGTCGAGGCTTTCCAAGATGTATGTGCCGGGTCGTAGCGCTTCTCTTATGCGGTAGGGCCCTTCCCAAGTTGGGCCCAGGGGACCAGTATTTTTAGGTTTTGTGCTTTGCGTCACCCTTTTTAATACTAGGTCTCCCGGGATGAACCTCCTTTGCCGAACCTTCTTGTTATAGTATCGCGCCGTTCGTTGTTGATAAGCGGCGAGACGTAATTGGGAGTTGAGTCGCTTTTCTTCCAGCAAGTCGAGTTCTCCGCTTAAACCCTCTGCGTTATCCTCGTCGTTGTGAACAACGGTTCTTAGGGTCGGCGTCTCGATCTCTATGGGTAGTACAGCCTCAACGCCATATGCCATGGAGAAAGGGTTTCTCCGTTGTAGTTCGGCTGGTTGTTCGATATGCCCACAAAACTTTGGGAAGTTCCTCAACCCACCTTCCTTTCAGGTCATCGAGTCTTTTCTTGAGAGTATATTTAAGTATTTTGTTGACTGCTTCGACCTGTCCATTTGACTGCGGATGAATTGGCGCCGAGAAGTCTTTCCGGATGCCCAAACCTTCGCAGAATTTGCGTGTGGCAGCGTTGTCAAACTGCTTTCCGTTGTCGGAGACTATCGAGTGGGGAACCCCAAACCTGCACACAATATGGTCCCATAGGAATTTTGTGCAGGCTGCTTCGGATGTTGTAGTTAAGGCCTTGGCCTCTGCCCACTTTGTGTAATAGTCTACCGCTACAATTGCGAACCTCAACCCCCCAGGTGCGAGGTGCAATGGTCCGATCAGGTCGATCCCCCATTTGGCGAAGGGCCAAGGACTGAGAATGGAGGTCAGTTTCTCTGGGGGTGCTCGTGGAATTGTGGCGTACCTCTGGCACTTATCGCATCGCCTGGCATATTGAAATGCGTCCTTTTTTAGCGTGGGCCAGTAGTATCCCTGCCTTAAGACCTTTAGTGCTAAGGATTGTCCCCCGGTATGATTGCCACAGACCCCTTCGTGTATTTCTTGGAGGACCTTCTGGGCTTCGTTGTCGTCCAAACACCGTTGTAGGGGTGTTGAATAGCCTCGGCGGTAAAGCAGGTGATTAGTGCATGAAAATGCACCCTAAATACTGCTTTTGATTTATATAATATTAAAATATTTAAGCTTTAATTAAGCAATTCCATTATTTTTATTCATAATATTTCTAATTGGAATTTGTCCGGTTTTTGTAATTATTTACGGATAAAAAGCGGTGTAAAAGCCACACAAAAATAAGCCATGAAAGCCATAATTTCAACCATCCTGAGCCAAGCCATCGAGAGAGAGCCGAGCCGATTAAGCCGCTTAGCCGAGCCGGCCAAATGCATCATCCTCGTGGGCCCCACCGTCCGGCTCTCCCACATTTCCTCACTCTTCCTCGCGCGTCACCCGCACGCATGGCCTTAAAGGCGCGCGTTTCTCGCCTGTGAACATCGGTAGCGCATTTACTTCTCCGTGTGTCGGTGGCAATCCGCGCCTTTCCCTCGCTCCGTCTCACGTCCCGCGCGTCACCTGTCTGGCGGCTCATCAAGGCAGCGTTCCTTCCACGAATCCGTCGGTAGCGTCGGCTCCTCCGCTGCGGCGTGGGTCCCAGCGTGGCGATCGCCGGACCGCCACTCACTCCACATGCGACACTGTCGGCGGGTCCCGACCTCGACTCCGCGCGACGACGTGGCGGCTCACTCCTTTCCTCCAATATCGTTGCGACACGTGTCTAGCGTGTGCTGATCCGAATTTCTCCTTCCAAATCAGAACAAATTGGCCGAATTTCTTCCCCAAATTAAATATATGATTTCTCCTAATTTTTGTGTAATTTTATTTTGTTTCCTTTTCCTTTGTAATTTTCTATTTTTACTATTTCTTTCCTTATTTGACAGGCAACCTCTGAACACTATAAATAGAGGGGTTGGCCTAAGGTTTTAGGAGCTTTTGATTATTCAGTTTTCTGTCGTCTTGCTGTCAGTCTCATATTTTCTCTCTAGAACTTGTGAGAATGTTTTGCAAGATTGGCTAGAGTTCTTTTGGTGAGGTTAGAGATGAACTTCTGTTGAGCGACCCAATTCGGGGTTTTGATTCCTTGTCTGTAAAGTTTAACATCTCCCGAATGAATTAAATCTCATCTATTTTTCTATTACTTTTCAAAATATTGTGTGCCAATTTTTATATAAGTTCGATCCACGCTTTTCTTATGTAATTATGTCACGCATTGTTTTGTCATTCAAATTATTTTACAAATTGTCTTTTCTTTGCAATATTGTCAGATTGATATATTGTCGATTTTAGATAACTTGTAATAATAATATTTCCGAGTCAACATAGAGATTTAATCTATTCGGTTCTTTTTTATTTTGTGAATCAAAACTGGAATTGGTGAATGAAACATTAGGGATTCTCGACACCTTACCATTTTCTTCATCTGATTTTCTCATTTTTATTATATTACATGACAAAAATCTCAAAAACTCTTATTTTCTTTAATTCACTTTTCTCTAACGCTTTTATTCTACATTAATTATTCTTGTTATTTTATTATCTCTCTGTGGATCGACCCGCCCTTCATGCTACAATTGACCGCTTGTGAACATCACTTGTGGGCGTTAATCAAATTTTAGGCGTCGTTGCGGGGAGGTACTTGCTAACAAGATTGATCAGTGGATTTTTGAGCCAAAGAGGTAGGTGCATTTTTTTTTTTATTTTACTCAATTTTTCTTTCTTGATTCACGTGATCTGTTTTTTAGCCCATATTATTATTAAAATAAAATAAAAATAAAAAAAAAAACTTTTGTTTGCCGTCTTGTTCTTCTGTATTACGTTAGTATACATTTGTTATTATTATTATTTTTTTTTTTCTCTTTCTCGTTTCTTATTTCAAAAAAAAAAAAAAAAAAAAAGTTTAAGTTTCGTGTCTATTCATTTAAGGGCCGTTCACTTAAAAAATTCGAGTTTTTTATTTTGAGTTGAGATTTGATTTTATGTGAGAGCTTTTCTTTGTAGCAAAAAAAGTAGATGTGATTGTTTGTAAGAGCTTTTTATCTTTGTGTAAAACTCGAATTCTAAATTCGAATAAGTGAAGTGAACGAGGCCTTAGTATTTTATTTCATAAGTGTTCTTGATTTGATTTGATATTTATTATTATTATTATATTATCTATATATATATATATATACTTGGTTATTTATTTGTCACTGGTAATGCGTTTCTTTAGTTTCTCAAAAAAAAAAAAAAAAAAAAAAAAAAAAAAACACGTTTAGGATTTGTGTTTTAGAATTAATTGTGATTTGATTTTGTAATGTTTCATTTTTTGTAAATTAGGATTTTATTTTGTTTCCTCATTAGTATATTTTAATTGTTGTCTAATTTAATTTTTCCTTTTATAGTTTTATTAACTTTTAGGATTATGACTAGGATGGTAATTAATTGACTAATTTAGATTCCTAATCTAAGATTTTCATAATTTGGTAGATTTAGGCTTTTGACTTTAGGAATAGTTTCCATTAATTAGATTACATTTCATAATTTACTCAATAAAATTTAATAATTGATTTTGAGAATAATTGTGTGGTTACGTGGAAAGTATAATCTGAGGGAGTTCTGTCTAGGAAAGTTGGTACTTAAGCGGGCCTCGCCCCCAATCTTTTCACAGGAACGTTGCTTTCTGTCTAGGAGACTATTCATTGAGCCAAGAGCTATAGTCTTTCCTGGGAGCACTCTCGGTGATTACAATTTACGTTACTATATAATTATTTTCTTTTTGATTAAAAATAAAAAAAAAAAAAAAAATTAAAAAAAAGAGCTGCTTAGGGTGAATGCATCGATATAGAGACGAACTAGGGAGATTTGCTCAACGTCCAGATTTAGAAACCCCTGGTGAAATTCTATCCGACTTGTCTTCTACGTCTCCATCTTCACACTCGTCGTTGGAATTCGCACTTCAAAATCTATTTGCAATGGCACAACACGAGGAAGTTCAGCCTAGGACGTTGCAAGACTATCTGCACCCAACGCGCACGGCCACCCCATCGTGCATCATGTTCCCACCGAATGCACCGCCTATCGATTTCAAGCCGGGCATGATTGCACTTCTCCCAACTTTTCACGGGTTAGAGAATGAGAACCCATATGTACACATCCGGGAGTTTGAAGAGGTGGTGGCCACCTTTCACACGTAAATCTTTGAAAGGCCGCAAACACCGCCAGATTGAAGTTTTTCCCTTACTCTCGAAGGACAAGGCCAAAAAAGGTCAGTATTCTCTTAGGCCCAAGTCTATTGGTGCGTGGGAAGAAATGAGCGACGACATTCTTCAACAAGTATTTCCCACACCATAAGACTAATAATTTGAAACGATAGATCTTGATTTTTAAGCTCGGAAGGAAAATGAAACTCTCTATCAAGCTTGGGAGCGTTTTAAAGATCTGTTAAATTTGTGTCCCCACCATGGATATGAAAGTTGGCGCCTCGTAAAGCTATTTCTACGATGGACTCACAATCCGAGAGCGCCAATTTGTTGAGATGATGTGCAATGGAGATTTTCTCCGGAAGGATCCCGACGAAGCTATCGAGTACCTCAATGAGTTAGCCGAGAAGGCTCATACTTGACTGGACCGAGTGCTCTTGAGAGCACCAAGAGGGTCCCGACCAGTTGGAGTTTATCAATTAAGGGAAGAGGACAGCCTCAAGGCCCAGGTTGAAGCTTTGACGAAGCAAATCGAGGCCCTTAAAGGTAAAGATAGTAAAGGAATCCACATGGTGGCAAGGACAGAGGCACATGAGCCATGTTTCGTTTGTGGTGGAGAGGGTCATCTAGCTCGGGATTGCCACACTTTAAGCGAAATGAGAGGGGTATACGAGGAGCGAAGCAATGCATTGGGCACATACAAGAAGCCTTACGGACCCTTCTCGAAACTTACAATCCTGGTTGGAAAAACCACCCAAACTTCAGTTGGAGAGATCCGAACCAACATGGCCAATCATCCGAGGGCAATGGAGATCGTGAACAACAATCTCAACCACCAAGGACATATTTTGCGCCTCGAAATAACATGCGGCCCGAAGGGAATTCTCTAGAGGATACCTTAAAAGCTTTTATGGATGCGCATAAAATAAGGCGAATCAAAGGGTTGATTCAATGCTTACCCAACCGGTGGAAGAGAACAAGGAAATAAAAAGTCAGATCACAAAGGCGACGAAGCTTTAACCGCAAGAGCGGTAGATTTCCATCACAAGCCCAGTCCAATTTGAGAGGACAAAACATGGCTCAAACTTCCAACTCAAGGTCAAAATATCAAGAAAGTTAACGTCATCACTACTCGAAGTGGTAAGAATTCGAGACACGCCATCAACAAGTACTACCACTTTGAGTAATGAAGAATCGGCTCAAGAGAAACGAAGAGCCAACAAAAATTCCGGTAAAGGTGCCCTTCCCCCAGGCTCTCCGACCTGCTGGGAAAGTGCCGGAAAACCAAAATGAGATCCTAGAGCACTTGACACAATTGAAGATCAATCTTCCTTTACTACATGTGATCAAGCAAGTGCCGGCCTACGCCAAGGTTATAAAGGATCTGTGCACTATAAAGAGAAAGCACCATGTCAAGAAGACTGCATTCTTGACTGAACAAGTAAGCGCGGTGATTGAGCAGAAAACACCGCTGAAGTACAAAGATCCTGGCTGTCCCACCATTTCCTGCACCATTGGGACACGCGACTTCGGCCAAGCATTGTTAGACCTAGGATCGAGTGTTAACCTCATGCCTTATTCAGTCTACTCGCAATTAGGTCTTGGAGATATTAAGCCCCATATCTGTGGTTCTCAGCAATCGGCCGATCGATCTATTAAGAGACCACGAGGAATAGTGGAAGATGTGTTATTACAAGTTGATAAGTTCTACTATCCTGTGGATTTCGTTGTTTTGGACACTTTCGATCGATGGTTGATGTGGAGTCAAAAATCCCGATCATCCTTGGAAGACCATTCCTCGCGACAGCAAATGCTCTAATTAATTGTAGAAATGGTCTAATGAAGATCTCTTTTGGGAATATGACTCTCGAGGTAAATGTTTTCAACATTGTAAAACAACCACAAGACGATGACGAGTGTCACCAAACATTTTTGATCGACACACTTGTCGAGGAGGAGGTTCTGCTACAAAGCAACTTTGAAGATCTTGAAAACCTCCTCCAAAATTCTGAGTTTGAAAGTTCCGGTCCTTGTGAGTTGGGTAACATTTCTGCCATTTTCAATAACTCACATGACAGAGGAATTAAGTTTAAACAACTATGTTTCGAGGAACTTCCATGAGGGAGAGAGAAAACCAAAGTCTTCCATCGAAGAGACCCCTACGGTGAAACTTGCTCAACTACCTGAAGGATTGAAACATGCATTTTTAGGAGTTGGCGATACCTTTCCTGTTATCATTTCTTCCAAAATCGATGCATCACAAGAGCAGCGGTTGATCAACATGCTGCAAAAGCATAGATCTGCATTGGGTTGGATGATTGCTGACATTAAAGGGATCAGTCCTTTGATCTGCTCCCATCATATTCATTTGGAAGAAGGAGCTAACCCGCGAAGAGATCCTCAAAGAAGATTGAATCCAACAATGAAAGAAGTGGTGAAGAATGAGGTTCTCAAGCTATTAGATGCTGGCATCATTTATCCTGTTCCTGATAGCAAGTGGGTTAGTCCGACCCAGTAGTGCCAAAGAAATCGGGGTCACTTTGTGGTGGAAAATGAGAAAGGGGCTCTAGTTCCCACAAAGGTTGTGGACTGGTTGGCGCATGTGTATTGACTATCGTAAGCTTAACGCCGCCACTCGCAAAGACCATTTTCCACTTCCATTCATCGATCAAATCCTAGAACGAGTGGCAGGTCATCCTTTCTATTACTTTCTCAATGGCTATTCAGGATATTATCAGATAGAGATAGCATTAGAAGATCAGGATAAGACAACATTCACATGTCCTTTTGGCACTTATGCCTTTCGGCGAATGCCATTTGGACTGTGTAATGCACCTGCCACATTTCAAAGGTGTATGATGAGCATTTTCAGTGATATGATCGAAAAATGTATGGAAGTGTTCATGGATGATTTGACAATCTTCGGAGATTCATTCATCACGTGCCTTCTCAACTTGGAAGCCGTTCTACAAAGATGTGAAGAGAAGGGTCTCGTGATCAATTGGGAGAAGTGTCATTTCATGGTATCATCTGGCATAGTTCTTGGGCACATTATTTCTGAAAAAGGAATTGAGGTCGACCGCTCTAAGGTTGAACTCATTTCTAACCTGCCCACCCCCAAGGCCGTTAAAGATGTCTGATCTTTTCCAGGGCATGCTGGATTCTATAGGAGGTTCATTCAGAACTTTTCATCTATAGCGAGACCGCTAAGCAACCTCCTAGTAAAAGATGTTGTGTTCAACTGGACACAAGAGTGTGAGGATGCATTCCGAACACTCATCGCAAAACTGACTTCTGCCCCTATTATGCAGTCACCAGATTGGAGCTTACCTTTCGAGATCATGTGTGACGCAAGTAATTATGCTGTGGGGGCCGTTCTTGGTCAACGGAGGGAGGGGAAGCCTTTCGTTGTCTACTATGCAAGTCGTACTTTGAATAGTGCTCAAATGAACTTTTCTACTACTGAAAAAGAATTGCTTGCTGTAGTATTTGCTCTCGACAAGTTCCGTGCATATTTGATTGGTTCACCTATCACCATCTTCACAGATCATGCTGCGCTTAAGTACCTTCTCTCCAAAAAGGATGCTAAGGCGCGTTTAATTAGGTGGATCCTTCTTCTGCAGGAATTTGACTTGACAATCAAGGACAAGAAGGGAGTCGAAAATGTGGTGGTGGACCACTTATCTCGTCTTGAATTTAATGATTCCGCCACAATTCCTGCTATTGGAGATGACTTCCCCGATGAACATCTCTTCGCCGTCACTAAGATGCCATGGTATGCAAACATTGTTAACTACTTGGTGACGGGCGAGATTCCATCTACCTGGGGTGCACAAGACAAGAGGAAGTTTCTGGTCGAGGTTCGTAACTTTTATTGGGATGACCCCTATCTTTTTAAGTACTGCCCCGACCAAATCATACGACGATGCATTCCGGATGATGAAGTGTCTAGTGTCCTGAACTTTTGCCACAACGATGCATGTGGCGGTCATTTTTCTATGAAGAAGACCGCCGCAAAAATCTTACAGTGTGGTCTCTATTGGCCCACTTTATTCAAGGACACCAATGACTTCTGTCGTTCCTGTGAGAGGTGCCAAAAGCTTGGTGCTTTGTCCCGTCGCCATATGATGCCCTTGAACCCGATTCTCGTAATAGAAATATTCGATTGCTGGGGGATAGATTTTATGGGACCATTTCCACCTTCTTATGGATTCCTCTACATACTCCTCGCTGTGGATTACGTGTCTAAGTGGGTGAAGCCGTGGCATGCGGAACAACGATAACACTACTGTTGTAAAGTTCTTAAAGGAAAATGTGTTATCTCGATTTGGAACGCGCGTGCCATCATCGATGATCAAGGCACCCATTTTACGCAACCGTTCTTTTGAGGCTCACGATGCGCAAATGCGGTGTGGTTCATAAAGTTTCAACGCCTATCACCCACAGACAAATGGCCAAGGCGGGTTGGCCAATAGGGAGATTAAGCAAATTCTAGAAAAGGCGGTTAATCCCGATCGCAAGGATTGGTCTTTGCGCCTTCGGGGCCTTTTTTGGGCATACCGCATGCTTACAAAACCCAACTTGGGATGTCTCCCCCCTACAGGCTTATCTTTGGAAAAGCCTGTCATCTACCCCATAGAGCTCGAACATAAGGCTTATTGGGCTACCAAAGCCCTCAACTTTGATCTCGATCTGCGGTGTCAATCGGAAGCTCCGACTTTACGAAATCGAGGAGTTAAGGAACGATGCCTATGATAATTCCGGGATCTACAAGGCAAAAATGAAAGCGGCTCATGATAAGCGGATCCTGAGGAAGCACTTTGAGCGAATCAATAGGTTTCATCTTTATGATTCCCGTTTGCATCTCCACCCCGGTAAGTTGAGGTCGCGGTGGACTGGCCCGTTCGTAGTGAAACGCGTTTTTCCCAATGGTGCTGTCGAGGTTGAAGACCCAACTGATGGGAGAATCCTTAAAGTAAATGGCCAGCGTTTGAAAAATTACTTAGAGCGGGTGAACCAGGTTGAAGAGATCATTCTCGACGACCCCGTTTACCAGTCCTGAGTAGTTTACTCACATCTCCTGTATCATATTTTCATTTTCTATTTTCTTCGTTTCATTTTACATTTTTTTTTTTTATGTGTGTTTTTGGAGAATCATATCAGGAAGCTCAATTTGTGCTCATACGTGGAAAGCTCATCGTCCAGGTGTCTTCTTTCTCTATTTTTCATAATTTTTGACACTGAGGACACTGTCTGATTTTGGTTGGGGGTGGTGAGCATATTCATGTGTAAGAGTGATTTTTGTCATGTTGATATTTGGGTTAAAATTTTTTGCAAAGTTGTCTGAGTATGATTTCAAAATGATTGGTTTGAGTCAATTTTTGCTGTCTTGGTTACTAAGAAATGACTTCCAGAGTTTCTTTTTGCACGTGCTAAACCTAGTGGTAAGATGGATGTTAATGCATGTCCGCTGAGAAAATTCCCGAGTTTAAGTGCTTTATTTTTTGTGAGTTAAGAGAGTCGAGAAAACGACTTTTGAACCTTCATTGACCTTTTGAGCTGGTAAAATCACTATTAGAACATCATTACATGGTTAGTGGTATGCTTGGTGCATATGCTTGAGGGATGAATTTTGGGTTAAATAGGAATGACCTTATGTAATAGAGCCTCATTTGTTATTTTTCAAAAAAAAAAAAAAAAAAAAACTGAGCAAGAGCAACATTTCAAAAATTATGTAGTTTGGTTGTACTCGCATTTGATGCTATATAGCTGTTTGTCAAAGAACACCTTTCTACATTCACTTCATAATGCAGGTTGTCTCTTGCCAAAAAAAAAAAAAAAGAAAAAAAAAAGTAAGAAAGAAAAAGTAATTTATACAAGCTTTTTGGCTCTTTGTTCGTTTATGTAAATTTCTGTTTGACCCAAATGAAATCCTAAAAGCTGGTTTGTGGTAAGAATGGTGGAATGTTCTAAAAGTTGATTAGCCTATCTTTTGGTCAATGTTCGTTTGACTGTTTGTCCTAAATTTGACCTTCCTCACTCTGAGCGTTGATTGTTTAATTTCCAACTCCATGAGAGAAAACCTTTGCACTTAAATATTTCTGATACCTGTGAGATCAATGGAGTTGAGACTTCTACTTGGTGAATTTTTCAAAGCTGCATGTGTTATGGTCAGTGGTAAGAAGGTTATGGTTTGGAGCACACACACACGACTCTGGAGTTATGACTGAAATAATCTTGATAGTATCTTTTGACTTCTCACTGGCAATTTGTTTGAAATACTCAGGTGACTAAGCAAGTTGAGACTCAGATTTTCTTTGTGACATAATTTCTCTTGCGCTTGGATTGCTAGAGACTAGCAATAAGCTGGTTGGGGGTTGTGATTAGTGCATGAAAATGCACCCTAAATACTGCTTTTGATTTATATAATATTAAAATATTTAAGCTTTAATTAAGCAATTCCATTATTTTTATTCATAATATTTCTAATTGGAATTTGTCCATTTTTGTTAATTATTTACGGATAAAAAAGCGATGTAAAAAGCCACACAAAAATAAGCCATGAAAGCCATAATTTCAACCATCCGGAGCCAAGCCATCGGAGAGAGCCGAGCGATTAAGCCGCTTGGCGCCGGCCAAATGCATCATCCTCGTGGGCCCCACCGTCCGGCTCTCCCATATTTCCTCACTCTTCCTCGCGCGTCACACTTGCCGCGTGGCCTTAAAGCGCGCGTTTCTCGCCGCGGACATCGGTAGCGTTTCAGCTTCTCCGTGTGTCGGTGCAGAAATCCGCGCCTTTCCCCCGCTCCGTCTCCCGTCCTTGCGCGTCACTGTCGCGGCTCATCGAGCCGCGTTCCTTCCACGAATCCGTCGGTGGCGTCCGGCTCCTTTGCGTGGGTCCGCGTGACGATCGCCCGGACCGCCACTCACTCCACATGCGACACCTGTCCGAGCGGGTCCCAGCCTCTGACTCCGCGCCAACCATTTCGTCCACTCCGCGCGCGACACGTGGCGGCTCACTCCTTTCCTCCAATATCGTTGCGACACGTGTCTAGCGTGTGCTGATCCGAATTTCTCCTTCCAAATCAGAACAAATTGGCCGAATTTCTTCCCCAAATTAAATATATGATTTCTCCTAATTTTTGTGAAATTTATTTTGTTTCCTTTTCCTTTGTAATTTTCTATTTTTACTATTTCTTTCCTTATTTGACGAGGCAACCTCTGAACACTATAAATAGGGGGTTGGCCTAAGGTTTTAAGGAGCTTTTGATTATTCGGTTTTTACGTCGTCTTCTTTGTCGGGTCTCATATTTTCTCTCTAGAACTTGTGAGAATGTTTTGCAAGATTGGCTAGAGTTCTTTTGGTGAGGTTAGAGATGAACTTACATTGAGCGACCCAATTCGGGTTTTTGATTCCTTGTCTTTGTAAAGTTTAACATCCCAATGAATTAAATCTCATCTATTTTTCTATTACTTTTCAAAATATTGTGTGCCAATTTTTATATAAGTTCATCCACGCTTTTCTTATGTAATTATGTCACGCATTGTTTTGTCATTCAAATTATTTTACAAATTGTCTTTTCTTTGCAATATTGTCGATTGATATATTGTCGATTTTAGATAACTTGTAATAATAATATTTCCGGAGTCAACATAGAGATTTAATCTATTCAGTTCTTTTATTTTGTGAATCAAAACTGGAATTGGTGAATGAAACATTAGGGATTCTCGACACCTTACCATTTTCTTCATACAGATTTTCTCATTTTTATTATATTCGCAACAAAAATCTCAAAAACTCTTATTTTTCTTTAATTCACTTTTCTCTAACGCTTTTATTCTGTTAATTATTCTTGTTATTTTATTATCTCTCTGTGGATACGACCGCCCTTCTGTGCTACAATTGACCGCTTGTGAACATCACTTGTGGGCGTTAATCAAATTTTGGCGTCGTTGCCGGGGAGGTACTGCTAGCAAGATTGATCAGTAGATTTTTGAGCCAAAGAGGTAGGTGCATTTTTTTTATTTTACTCAATTTTTCTTTCTTGATTCACGTGATCTGTTTTTAGCCCATATTATTATTAAAATAAAATAAAAATAAAAAAAAAACTTTTGTTTGCCGTCTTGTTCTTCTGTGTTACGTTAGTATACATTTGTTATTATTATTATTTTTTTCTTTTCTCTTTCTCGTTTCTTATTTCAAAAAAAAAAAAAAGTTGCAAGTTTCCGTGTCTATTCATTTAAGGGCCGTTCACTTCGTTGATTCGAGTTTTTAATTTGAGTTGAGATTTGATTTTATGTGAGAGCTTTTTACTGTAGCAAAAAAGTTAGATGTGATTGTTTGTAAGAGCTTTTTACTGTAGCAAAACTCGAATTCTAAATTCGAATAAGTGAAGTGAACGAGGCCTTAGTATTTTATTTCCGCAAGTGTTGCTGATTTGATTTGATATTTATTATTATTATTATATTATCTATATATATATATATATACTTGGTTATTTCGCTGTACCGTGTACGTTTCTTTAGTTTCTCAAAAAAAAAAAAAAAAAAAAAAAAACACGTTTAGGATTTGTGTTTTAGAATTAATTGTGATTTGATTTTGTAATGTTTCATTTTTGGTAAATTAGGATTTTATTTTGTTTCCTCATTAGTATATTTTAATTGTTGTCTAATTTAATTTTTCCTTTTATAGTTTTATTAACTTTTAGGATTATGACTAGGATGGTAATTAATTGACTAATTTAGATTCCTAATCTAAGATTTTCATAATTTGGTAGATTTAGGCTTTTGACTTTAGGAATAGTTTCCATTAATTAGATTACATTTCATAATTTACTCAATAAAATTTAATAATTGATTTTGAGAATAATTGTGTGGTTACGTGGAAAGTATAATCCGAGGGAGTTACATCTAGGAAAGTTGGTACTTAAGCGGGCCTCGCCCCCCACCAATCTTTCCCCGGAACGTTGTTCGCCTAGGAGACTATTCATTGAGCCAAGAGCTATAGTCTTTCCCCGGGAGCACTCTCGGTGATTACAATTTACGTTACTATATAATTATTTTCTTTTTGATTAAAAAAAAAAAAAAAAAAAAAAAAAAAAAAAAAAAAGCTTAGGGTGAATGCATCGATATAGAGACGAACTAGGAGATTTTGCTCAACGTCCGGTTTAGAAACCCCCGGTGAAATTCTATCCGACTTGTCTTCTACGTCTCCATCTTCACACTCGTCGTTGGAATTCGCACTTCAAAATCTATTTGCAATGGCACAACACGAGGAAGTTCAGCCTAGGACGTTGCAAGACTATCTGCACCCAACGCGCACGGCCACCCCATCGTGCATCATGTTCCCACCGAATGCACCGCCTATCGATTTCAAGCCGGGCATGATTGCACTTCTCCCAACTTTTCACGGGTTAGAGAATGAGAACCCATATGTACACATCCGGGAGTTTGAAGAGGTGGTGGCCACCTTTCACACCCGTCTTGAGGCCCTTAAACACCGCCGATTGAAGTTTTTCCTTTCTCTCAAGGGACAAGGCCAAAAAAGTCGGGTCAGTATTCTCTTAGGCCCAAGTCTATTGGTACGTGGGAAGAAATGACGACGACATTCTTCAACAAGTATTTCCCACACCATAAGACTAATAATTTGAAACGATAGATCTTGATTTTCGCTCAGAAGGAAAATGAAACTCTCTATCAAGCTTGGGAGCGTTTTAAAGATCTGTTAAATTTGTGTCCCCACCATGGATATGAAAGTTGGCGCCTCGTAAGCTATTTCTACGATGGACTCACAATCCGAGAGCGCCAATTTGTTGAGATGATGTGCAATGGAGATTTTCTCGGAAGGATCCCGACGAAGCTTATCGAGTACCTCAATGAGTTAGCCGAGAAGGCTCATACTTGACCTGGACCGAAAAGCTACTTGAGAGCACCCGTGGGTCCCGACCCAGTTGGAGTTTATCAATTAAGGGAAGAGACAGACCTCAAGGCCCAAAGTTGAAGCTTTGACGAAGCAAATCGAGGCCCTTAAAGGTAAAGATAGTAAAGGAATCCACATGGTGGCAAGGACGAGGCACATGAGCCATGTTTCGTTTGTGGTGGAGAGGGTCATCTAGCTCAGGATTGCCACACTTTAAGCGAAATGAGAGGGGTATACGAGGAGCAAAGTGCAATGCATTGGGCACATACAAGAAGCCTTACGGACCCTTCTCGAAACTTACAAATCTCGTTGGAAAAACCACCCAAACTTCAGCTTGAGAGATCCGAACCAACATGGCCAATCATCTGGAGGGCAATGGAGATCAGAGCAACAGTCTCAACCACCAAGGACATATTTTGCGCCTCAGAATAACATGCAGCCGAAAGGGAATTCTCTAGAGGATACCTTAAAAGCTTTTATGGATGCGCAAAATAAGACGAATCAAAGGGTTGATTCAATGCTTACCCAACTGGTGGAAGAGAACAAGGAAATAAAAAGTCAGATCACAAAGCTGACAGAAGCTTTAACCGTTCAAGAGCGCGGTAGATTTCCATCACAAGCCCAGTCCAATTTGAGAGGACAAAACATGGCTCAAACTTCCAACTCTGAAGGTCAAAATATCAAGAAAGTTAACGTCATCACTACTCGAAGTGGTAAGAATTCAGACACGCCATCAACAAGTACTACCACTTTGAGTAATGAAGAATCGGCTCAAGAGAACGAAGAGCCAACAAAAATTCGGTAAAGGTGCCCTTCCCCAGTGCTCTCCGACCTGAAAAGTGCCGGGAAAACCAAAATGAGATCCTAGAGCACTTGACACAATTGAAGATCAATCTTCCTTTACTACATGTGATCAAGCAAGTGCCGGCCTCGCCAAGGTTATAAAGGATCTGTGCACTATAAAGAGAAAGCACCATGTCAAGAAGATCGCATTCTTGATGAACAAGTAAGCGCCGTGATTGAGCGAGAAAACACCGGCTGAAGTACAAAGATCCCGGGTCGTCCCACCATTTCCTGCACCATTGGGACACGCGAATTGGGCCAAGCATTGTTAGACCTAGGATCGAGTGTTAACCTCATGCCTTATTCGATCTACTCACAATTAGGTCTTGGAGATATTAAGCCCACATCCGTGGTTTACGCAAATGGCCGATCGATCTATTAAGAGACCACGAGGAATAGTGGAAGATGTGTTATTACAAGTTGATAAGTTCTACTATCCTGTGGATTTCGTTGTTTTGGACACTCAGTCAGTGGTTGATGTGGAGTCAAAAATCCCGATCATCCTTGGAAGACCATTCCTCGCGACAGCAAATGCTCTAATTAATTGTAGAAATGGTCTAATGAAGATCTCTTTTGGGAATATGACTCTCGAGGTAAATGTTTTCAACATTGTAAAACAACCACAAGACGATGACGAGTGTCACCAAACATTTTTGATCGACACACTTGTCGAGGAGGAGGTTCTGCTACAAAGCAACTTTGAAGATCTTGAAAACCTCCTCCAAAATTCTGAGTTTGAAAGTTCCGGTCCTTGTGAGTTGGGTAACATTTCTGCCATTTTCAATAACTCACATGACAGAGGAATTAAGTTTAAACAACTATGTTTCGAGGAACTTCCGCAAGGGAGAGAGAAACCAAAGTCTTCCATCGAAGAGACCCCTACAGTGAAACTTGCTCAACTACCTGAAGGATTGAAACATGCATTTTTGGGAGTCGGCGATACCTTTCCTGTTATCATTTCTTCCAAACTCGATGCATCACAAGAGCAGCAGTTGATCAACATGCTGCAAAAGCATAGATCTGCATTGGGTTGGACGATTGCTGACATTAAAGGGATCAGTCCTTTGATCTGCTCCCATCATATTCATTTGGAAGAAGGAGCTAACCCGCCAAGAGATCCTCAAAGAAGATTGAATCCAACAATGAAAGAAGTGGTGAAGAATGAGGTTCTCAAGCTATTAGATGTTGGCATCATTTATCCCTGCTCTCGATAGCAAGTGGGTTAGTCCGACCCGTAGTGCCAAAGAAATCGGGGTCACTTTGTGGTGGAAAATGAGAAAGGGGCTCTAGTTCCCACAAAGGTTGTGACCGGTTGGCGCGATGTGTATTGACTATCGTAAGCTTAACGCCGCCACTCAAGAAAGACCATTTTCCACTTCCATTCATCGATCAAATCCTAGAACGAGTGGCAGGTCATCCTTTCTATTACTTTCTCAATGGCTATTCGGATATTATCGAGATAGAGATAGCATTAGAAGATCGGGATAAGACAACATTCACATGTCCTTTTGGCACTTATGCCTTTCGGCGAATGCCATTTGACCGTGTAATGCACCCGCCACATTTCAAAGGTGTATGATGAGCATTTTTCAAAGATATGATCGAAAAAATGTATGGAAGTGTTCATGGATGATTTGACAGTCTTCGGAGATTCATTCGACACGTGCCTTCTCAACTTGGAAGCCGTTCTACAAAGATGTGAAGAGAAGGGTCTCGTGCTCAATTGGGAGAAGTGTCATTTCATGGTGTCATCCGGCATAGTTCTTGGGCACATTATTTCTGAAAGAGGAATTGAGGTCGACCGCTCTAAGGTTGAACTTATTTCTAACCTGCCCACCCCCAAGGCCGTTAAAGATGTCCGATCTTTTCTGGGGCATGCCGGATTCTATAGGAGGTTCATTCAGAACTTTTCATCTATAGCGAGACCGCTAAGCAACCTCCTAGTAAAAGATGTTGTGTTCAACTGGACACAAGAGTGTGAGGATGCATTCCGAACACTCATCGCAAAACCGACTTCCGCCTTATTATGCGGTCACCGAGTTGGAGCTTACCTTTCGAGATCATGTGTGACGAAGTAATTATCTTTGTGGGGGCCGTTCTTGGTCAACGGAGGGAGGGAAGCCTTTCGTTGTCTACTATGCAAGTCGTACTTTGAATAGTGCTCAAATGAACTTTTCTACTACTTTGAAAAAGAATTGCTTGTCAGAGTATTTGCTCTCGACAAGTTCCGTGCATATTTGATTGGTTCACCTATCACCATCTTCACAGATCATCTTTGCGCTTAAGTACCTTCTCTCCAAAAAGGATGCTAAGGCGCGTTTAATTAGGTGGATCCTTCTTCTGCAGAAATTTGACTTGACAATCAAGGACAAGAAGGGAGTCGAAAAATGTGGTGGTGGACCACTTATCTCGCCTTGAATTTAATGATTCCGCCACAATTCCCGCTATTGGAGATGACTTCCCGATGAACATCTCTTCGCCGTCACTAAGATGCCATGGTATGCAAACATTGTTAACTACTTGGTGACGGGCGAGATTCCATCTACACAGGGTGCACAAGACAAGAGGAAGTTTCTGGTCGAGGTTCGTAACTTTTATTGGGATGACCCCTATCTTTTTTAAATCTTTGCCCGACCAAATCATACGACGATGCATTCCGGATGATGAAGTGTCTAGTGTCCTGAACTTTTGCCACAAACGATGCATGTGGCGGTCATTTTCTATGAAGAAGACCGCCGCGAAAAATCTTCTGATGTGGTCTCTATTGGCCCACTTTATTCAAGGACACCAATGACTTACATCGTTCCTGTGAGAGGTGCCAAAAGCTTGGTGCTTTGTCCCGTCGCTATATGATGCCCTTGAACCCGATTCTCGTAATAGAAATATTCGATTCTTTGGGGATAGATTTTATGGGACCATTTCCACCTTCTTATGGATTCCTCTACATACTCCTCGCCGTGGATTACGTGTCTAAGTGGGTCGAAGTCGTGGCATGCGGAACAACGATAACACTCTTTGTTGTAAAGTTCTTAAAGGAAAATGTGTTATCTCGATTTGGAACGCCGCGTGCCATCATCGATGATCAAGGCACCCATTTACGCAAACCGTTCTTTTGAGGCTCGATGCGCCAAGTACGGTGTGGTTCATAAAGTTTCAACTGCCTATCACCCATTGACAAATGGCCAAGCTGAGTTGGCCAATAGGGAGATTAAGCAAATTCTAGAAAAGATGGTTAATCCCGATCGCGAGGATTGGTCTTTGCGCCTTCCAGACGCTTTGGGCATATACCGCTGACCGCTTATAAAACCCAACTTGGGATGTCTCCCTACAGGCTTATCTTTGGAAAAACCTGTCATCTACCTAGAGCTCGAACATAAGGCTTATTGGGCTACCAAAGCCCTCAACTTTGATCTCGGTCTTTGCGGTGTCAATCGAAGCTCCAAATTTTCTGAAATCGAGGAGTTAAGGAACGATGCCTATGATAATTCCAGGGATCTACAAGGCAAAAATGAAAGCGGCTCATGATAAGCGGATCCCGAGGAAGCACTTTGAGCCGAATCGGTTCATCTTTATGATTCCGTTTGCATCTCCACCCCGGTAAGTTGAGGTCGCGGTGGGTGGCCCGTTCGTAGTGAAACGCGTTTTTCCCAATGGTGCTGTCGAGGTTGAAGACCCAACTGATGGGAGAATCCTTAAAGTAAATGGCCAGCGTTTGAAAAATTACTTAGAGCGGGTGAACCAGGTTGAAGAGATCATTCTCGACGACCCCGTTTACCAGTCCTGAGTAGTTTACTCACATCTCCTGTATCATATTTTCATTTTCTATTTTCTTCGTTTCATTTTACATTTTTTTTTTTATGTGTGTTTTTGGAGAATCATATCAGGAAGCTCAATTTGTGCTCATACGTGGAAAGCTCATCGTCCAGGTGTCTTCTTTCTCTATTTTTCATAATTTTTGACACTGAGGACACTGTCTGATTTTGGTTGGGGGTGGTGAGCATATTCATGTGTAAGAGTGATTTTTGTCATGTTGATATTTGGGTTAAAATTTTTTGCAAAGTTGTCTGAGTATGATTTCAAAATGATTGGTTTGAGTCAATTTTTGCTGTCTTGGTTACTAAGAAATGACTTCCAGAGTTTCTTTTTGCACGTGCTAAACCTAGTGGTAAGATGGATGTTAATGCATGTCCGCTGAGAAAATTCCCGAGTTTAAGTGCTTTATTTTTTGTGAGTTAAGAGAGTCGAGAAAACGACTTTTGAACCTTCATTGACCTTTTGAGCTGGTAAAATCACTATTAGAACATCATTACATGGTTAGTGGTATGCTTGGTGCATATGCTTGAGGGATGAATTTTGGGTTAAATAGGAATGACCTTATGTAATAGAGCCTCATTTGTTATTTTTCAAAAAAAAAAAAAAAAAAAAAACTGAGCAAGAGCAACATTTCAAAAATTATGTAGTTTGGTTGTACTCGCATTTGATGCTATATAGTTGTTTGTCAAAGAACACCTTTCTACATTCACTTCATAATGCAGGTTGTCTCTTGCCAAAAAAAAAAAAAAAAAAAAAAAAAAAGAAAGAAAAAGTAATTTATACAAGCACTTTTTGGCTCTTTGTTCGTTTATGTAAATTTACTGCTTGACCCAAATGAAATCCTAAAAGTCTGGTTTGTGGTAAGAATGGTGGAATGTTCTAAAAGTTGATTAGCCTATCTTTTGGTCAATGTTCGTTTGACTGTTTGTCCTAAATTTGACCTTCCTCACTCTCTGGCGTTGATTGTTTAATTTCCAACTCCATGAGAGAAAACCTTTGCACTTAAATATTTACGATACACCGTGAGATCAATGGAGTTGAGACTTCTACTTGGTGAATTTTTTCAAAGTCTGCATGTGTTATGGTCAGTGGTAAGAAGGTTATGGTTTGGAGCACACACACACGACTGGAGTTATGGACTAAAATAATCTTGATAGTATCTTTTGACTTCTCACTTTGCAATTTGTTTGAAATACTCGGTGACTAAGCAAGTTGAGACTCAGATTTTCTTTGTGACATAATTTCTCTTGCGCTTGGATTGCTAGAGACTAGCAATAAGTCGGGTTGGGGGTTGTGATTAGTGCATGAAAATGCACCCTAAATCTTTTTTTTGATTTATATAATATTAAAATATTTAAGCTTTAATTAAGCAATTCCATTATTTTTATTCATAATATTTCTAATTGGAATTTGTCCAGTTTTTGTTAATTATTTACAGATAAAAGCGATGTAAAAAGCCACACAAAAATAAGCCATGAAAGCCATAATTTCAACCATCCGGAGCCAAGCCATCGGAGAGAGAGCCGAGCCGATTAAGCCGCTAGGCGAGCCGGCCAAATGCATCATCCTCGTGGGCCCCACCGTCCGACTCTCCCATATTTCCTCACTCTTCCTCCGCGTCACCTGCTTGCGCATGGCCTTAAAGCGCGTTTCTGCGCCGCAGACATCGGTAGCGTTTAAACTTCTCCCCAGTGTCGTCAGCGAATCCGCGCCTTTCCCCTCGCTCCGTCTCACGTCCCGCGCGTCACCTGTACGCGGCTCATCAGAGCGCGCGTTCCTTCCACGAATCCGTCAGCGCGCGTCCAGCTCCTTTGCAGCGTGGGTCCCGCGTGACAGTACGCCAGACCTGCCACTCACTCCACATGCGACACCTGTCCGAGCGGGTCCCAGCCTCTGACTCCGCGCCAACCATTTCGTCCACTCCGCGCGCGACACGTGGCGGCTCACTCCTTTCCTCCAATATCGTTGCGACACGTGTCTAGCGTGTGCTGATCCGAATTTCTCCTTCCAAATCAGAACAAATTGGCCGAATTTCTTCCCCAAATTAAATATATGATTTCTCCTAATTTTTGTGAAATTTATTTTGTTTCCTTTTCCTTTGTAATTTTCTATTTTTACTATTTCTTTCCTTATTTGACAGGCAACCTCTGAACACTATAAATAGAGGGGTTGGCCTAAGGTTTTAGGAGCTTTTGATTATTCAGTTTTCTGTCGTCTTGCTGTCAGTCTCATATTTTCTCTCTAGAACTTGTGAGAATGTTTTGCAAGATTGGCTAGAGTTCTTTTGGTGAGGTTAGAGATGAACTTACATTGGCGACCCAATTCGGGGTTTTGATTCCTTGTCTTTGTAAAGTTTAACATCCGAATGAATTAAATCTCATCTATTTTTCTATTACTTTTCAAAATATTGTGTGCCAATTTTTATATAAGTTCATCCACGCTTTTCTTATGTAATTATGTCACGCATTGTTTTGTCATTCAAATTATTTTACAAATTGTCTTTTCTTTGCAATATTGTCGATTGATATATTGTCGATTTTAGATAACTTGTAATAATAATATTTCCGAGAGTCAACATAGAGATTTAATCTATTCAGTTCTTTTATTTTGTGAATCAAAACTGGAATTGGTGAACGAAACATTAGGGATTCTCGACACCTTACCATTTTCTTCATACAGATTTTCTCATTTTTATTATATTCGCAACAAAAATCTCAAAAACTCTTATTTTTCTTTAATTCACTTTTCTCTAACGCTTTTATTCTGTTAATTATTCTTGTTATTTTATTATCTCTCTGTGGATACGACCGCCCTTCTGTGCTACAATTGACCGCTTGTGAACATCACTTGTGGGCGTTAATCAGCAGGCCATCGTATAATAAATACCTAGCGGCTCTGTACCTGATCCGTCGGGCCTCAACTTTATCATTTGGCAGCTGTGCGTCCATTAGGTATTGAATGAGGGGAGTCATCCAATTTTCTCCTTCTTGGACGTTGAGCGCCTGCGCGAGTTCTTCAATGGTAGGTCGTTCTAATTCTTCGATGGGCACGACGCCTAGTGTGTTAGCATCTCTCGACGTCGCTAGTTT
Organism: Morus alba; assembly: GCA_012066045.3. Classification (NCBI taxonomy): domain Eukaryota; kingdom Viridiplantae; phylum Streptophyta; class Magnoliopsida; order Rosales; family Moraceae; genus Morus; species Morus alba. The sequence continues at coordinate 23,150,156 of CP050227.2, forward strand.
TGCTAGCGCATCTGCGTTTGCATTCTCGCTGCGAGGGATTTGGAATATTTTGTAATCTTTGTTTTCGACGAGCTCTTCCTTTGTCTTCCTGAGATATGCCCCCATCTTCTCGCCGCGTGCTTGGTATTCTTCTTTGACCTGGGCGACGACTAGCTGGGAGTCACTGTAGATGCAGATCCTTCCGACTTTTAAATGTTTTGCCAAACGTAGTCCGGCAATCAAGGCTTCGTATTCTGCTTCATTGTTTGAAGCCTTAAATTTAAACCGCATCACCGAGGTAATTTTGTGGCCTTCGGACCGATCAATGAATGCCAGCCCCGATCCGCTTTTCGCCGACGCCCATCTACGAAAGCTTCCATGTCGTATTATTGGCTTCTTCAGATGAGGTGGAAGTCGGGTCCGTGAGAAAACTCAGCCAGAAGTCGGCAGTGCTTGACCTTTAATGGCGGTCCTGGCATGTATTTTATGTCGAATCGCTTAGCTCATCGACCACTTGAGAAGTCAGTCCTAAGTCTCGTGCTTTTGTAAGGCTTGTCTTAGCGGGTGGTTTGTGAGAACTCAGACACGTGGGATTGGAAGTAGTGTCGGAGTTTTCGAGGCGATCATTAAGGCGTAGAGCTAGACGCCCATTTCACAGATCTTGTTTCGAAGGGCCGAGAAGCCGCTACTTACATAGTAGATCAAGAATTGCACTTTCCCTTCTTCCCTTATAAGTACGGAGCTCACGGCGTGCGGAGAAACGGAGAGGTATAGGCTAAGCTCTTCGTCTGCGCTTGGCTTTGACAAGATTGGGGGCTTGCCCAAATGTTCTTTCAGCCTTTGAAAAGCTTCCTCACACTGTGGAGTCCATTCAAAGTGCTTATTTCCTTTCAGCGCGTCGAAAAAGGGACACACTTGTCCGTTGCCTTTGATATAAATCTATTCAGGGCGGCGACGCAACCTGTCAACCTCTGTACTTCTTTTGGTTTGGTTGGTGATCGCATATCCTGTAAGGCTTTGATCTTCTCTGGGTTGGCCTCGATTCCTCGGCTGCTGACCATGAAGCCGAGGAATTTTCCCGACCCGACTCCGAAGGCGCATTTCTGGGGATTAAGCTTCATGTGGTATTTCCTCAATATACCGAACATCTCTCGCAGGTGGTCGACGTGATGGCTGGCCTTGGCGCTTTTCACGAGCATGTCGTCGACATAGACCTCCATTGTTTTGCCGATCTGTTTAGCGAACATCTTGTTTACTAGCCTTTGGTAATTTACATCGTTTCTACTATTTCTCCAGTTCTGGATTCAGGTATAGAAATTTCGCTCGATTAATTTTATTTATTTGTTAAAGCAGTTTGATTTGGTTGTGTGATTTTTTAATCTTATTCTTTGTTTCTTGCATCTTTTAGGATGGATCTCGCATCCGTCTAATAAATTTTTGTAAAGATTTCATTTGTCAGTTTGATTAGTATTTTATAAATCAAAAATTCTTATATGAGGTTGGTTAATATGGCAGACCTAGATTGTATAAAGGAAGGAACCAAACAGCGTTTACACCAAGAGTTCCCCATGACATGCGTTCTATTTTTCCTAACTTATCCAAACCGAGATCATACAATTCTTTTGTAAGTGTAACTATTAATCCATATGCATGTGTATCATACTAATAGAATATATCTTTGTTTAGCAATGTGTGTATTGTTAATCGGATATATTGTTTTTTTGAAACATGATCTTGTTCTTCTTTCAATATACTATATATGATCCTGATTAAATGTAAAATTTGATTTTCTTTGGATTGCATTTTACTTTAATTTAAGGTGAAGTCTCGTGCTAGCCCAAAAATTTGTATAAAGATGCAAGATAATTTGGAGGGTTTCTTGAGCTCTGAGCTTTCTTTTTTCATCCAAATCTAACTCGTGAACAGTTAGAAAACGAGTTGCATTATTGTATTTTACCACACAAAAGGCTTCCCAACAGGTAAATTGTCTTTCCTTTTTCAGGAAAATTGAAATTTTGTAATGAAGCGAATATATATTTCTGCTTTATGATTCCGGATTAATGCAAAATACAGTGTGTGCCCTTTAATTTTTAGTTTGATCATTTTTTTTCTGTGTGTTCCAAGGAAATTAAAATCCTAGATTTTGATGTGAATGTCGAGATTTTTCTTATCTTACCACCTAATATGTATATAACAAGTTTATTTTCCTTAAAGCTATATTTTATGAAGTAATATCTGTTTAAAATATTTCAGAGTTTAAATTCATCCACAACATTGAATTAAGCCATTTTGATAAGTATTGTACTGGATGTGCCCGTACTCTTCTTGGTACCACAAGCGAGCCTAAGGATTGGAAAACTGCAATAAAAGTCGCTTTCCACGAGGTTTGTACCGTTAATTTCTCAAAAGCAAAATTACTTGTAGCATACGTCATGTACTTAGATACAAATATAAACTCCTTTGACCACTCAGCTTTTTTTTTTTTTTACTTTCCATACACGTCCAGATCACGTCGAGTCATATTTATTAATTAATGCATTATTTTATTATTATTATTATTTTGGATAGACTCCGCAATTTAACATTTTTCTCTTTCTCCGTTATTTCTTCTTTCTCGACGTCTCTATTTCTCTATTTCGCCCAAAAAGGTTAAAAACCAGAGAAAATAAAAAAAAAAGAGTTTTTTTTTTTTTTTAAAAAAAAAACTGATTTAATGCCCACAATTTTTTAAAAAAATTAATTTTTTAGTATCAAAAAGAAAAAAAAATTAATTGTCCCTTTTGAGCATTACGATAAACTGTAGATGAGATAATGATTTTAATAAAATAAATAAATAAATAATCTAAAAAATTATCAGATTAATTATAAGCTTTCCCAATATATCAACAGTGAAATTTCTAAAATACGTGAGAAAATAATGTCACTTTCGAATTTCTAAAATCAAGTTACTTTTTATTTTTTAAGTCTGCAAAAAAATATCACTTTTGATTTTTGAAGATCACTTTCGTCGAGATTAATTAATGCATCACAAGAATACTGTCTCGTTAAGAATTACATCGTAATGCACTTGCCAAGAATTACAAGGATATTTAAATTTTTTAAAAGATATCTTATAAAATTTAAGACTGGCTCAAAACTCGTGAAGCTTTAATAGTGTGTTTGGTATGAATGAAAAGTAGAATGAAAGAAAATGTTGAAGAGATTTTATGATAAAAATTGATAAGTTAGCTTGTTTGGTAGAAAAGAAATTGGAAAGAAAAAAAAGAAAATTAAATAGAAATTGTGATTAGTGAGTCTCATCATATTTAATTTCTCTAAAAGTGAGAGGATTTTATGAAGAAAAATGTGAATAACAACTTAAATGAAGTCAAATTACCAAATTGTACTAATTTTTCATCCAAAATTGCTTCTAAAAATTGGCACTTTTTTTTGGGATAAATAACTTGATTCATAGTAAGCTATCAAAAGAAAATTTTAATTCATAGCAGAGATATGATTTTGGGGTTTTATACGAGGAACTGATAAACCATTTTTCAATAACTGTCTTATCAATTACAACAAAAAAATTGAAAGAGAGGAAGGAGAGAAATCAGATTGGCGCATATATTATAATAAAGACAAATATGTCAAAATATATATTTTTTTTTTCAAAAAAAATTCAGCTATCATTTTTTGTCACAATAATTACAATATTAATCAAGTCATAATATCATCATCATTCCATTGGTAATATGTGTGTATTGTATACATAAAATGTTTTTATTTTGTAGAAACTTTTTTATGTGTGTGTATATTGTTGACGGTAGAATTTCGTCAACAATAAACCAGCCGGGAGACCTCTGGTCACCCTTTGGTTTACCGGCCGGTTATTGAGTTTCTATATGTAATTAGTGTTTTCTGTTGCTGAAAGTAAGAACACAAGAGAAATTTTATAGTGGTTCACTCTATAAAATCAGAGCTACATCCACTGTGAATTATATTTTGTTTGAGAGAGTTTACACTTTACAGAAGTTATACAAGTAAGTTCTCTTTTTTCTCTCATTCCCCGACCCCTTCTTCCTTGGGGGTTGTTCTCCTTATATAGCCGAATATTGCCTTCACAAGGGGTTTTTCTCTGTAGGCCTTAGGCACTCGAGTGCTTCTCCTTTTTAGGCCCAGTAGCCCACTAATCAGCACTGTTCACTCTTCTGATTTAGTCTTCGATTACGGCTCTGTGAATCTCCGTAATGCTTTTGTGTCCCCTGGGGCGGTTTGTAAACTTGTCATTAATGCTGTCTGTAGTCTTCTTCTTTTGCACGCAACCGACCATACCTCGACGGGAAGATCCTCTCGTCGCCAGCACCGCCTGAGCTTCTTTTATCCTCTTTGAGCGCCCTCTCGGCAGTCGGGGAACCTTAGCGCCTTAATCCGGGCCTTTCGGTTCTGTCGACGCCACATGAGGTCATCGCTTCGGTTTGGACATTGGCCTTGGGCTTGTCGGCTGGTTTCGAAATATCGAAGCGTCGAGGGTTATGCATTTGGCAGGGAGCGTATGTCGCCACGTGTCGTAATCTTGGTGATCCACGTGTTTCGTCACATTTTCCCACACTTATACGTAAATCGAAAATGGTTCAAATCACATGATTCGAATCCCTGAACCAAACGGACCCTAAATCTGACAATTTTTAAAAAATGCTAACGCATAGGGCTTGCGTTGCCGCAACCATTCCAATTATATATTATGAGGTGTTGTAAAGTACCTTAATCAAAGAAAATAACTAATATTTATGAACGAAACACTCTCTTTTGTTTACTTATAGTTTTGAGAACGTGTTTCGCACCTATTATTATGTTAAAAACTTAAAATATCGGATAATGAAAAATTTATTTATATAATCAATTAAGAATTTTTGAATCCATTTTAAAATAAGTTTCTAAAATTTTATTTGAAACAATCCTCATTTTTACTTTAAATAGTTAGTGATAAAAGAAATCTTTATAACTCTAAATTAGAAGAAGATGATTTAGTATAAAAAAATTATGCATATAAATAACTTTTAATATGATAAGAATTAAACGGAAACAATTAAGTAAGAACAAATTTGAAAAAAAAAATATTTTAACATTGATAAAAAATTAAATAATAACTCGCATTAGAAATTGTTTCATAGGAGTTAAAGTAAAAAATATATTTTAATAAAACACATACCTAAAAAATTAAAATGTTAAAAAAATCACAAAAAAGGGAAAACAAAACATTTAGTCCGTTTGGTATAAGGATTGAAATCAAGGTGATTTGAGTCTTTTTGATTTGAATTATGATTCATGATTTGAATCATGATTCAGAGTGATTAGAACATTCGTTTGGATGTGTATATGCATGATTCGATTCTAACCCCGAAATGTGATTCGAATTAGTGTTTGGTTGTCTTGTTTTTCTGAATTTGAATCATGACCAAAATAATGTAATTTAAAAAATTATATAATAAATATAATTCGTTATGTGTAATTTAAAAAAAAAATAATTAATTTTATATAATTAAAAAAATGAAGTACTAGAAAAAAATTATGCAAATAATTATAACTCAAAATTATAACAAGCTAAGTGAGAAACAAATGGAAAAAAATGTGAATAAGAAACACAACTTCAAAAAGATTAATGAAACCTTTAAGGATAGAGAAACACAACTTACGCAAACCACGCCTCATATATCTGTAATACCCGAGATTTAACTAAGCCTTAAGCCAATAATAAATAATTTAGTAAATTAAAATCATGCACCACATTTACTATTATCTCAAAAGTTATTTGTTGGCATTGTATTTTATTATTATAGCTATAATTTGATTTATTAAACTTATAGCTTTGCTAATCGAGTTTTCGTTTTAATGTGCAAAGGCAACTAGCTCAATGTGCTAATTGAAGAAGAAAATTAGGTGAACTTTAGGCACCTAATTGAAGAAGAAAAATAGAGACTTTATAGCTTATTTTATGAGGTTAGGATAGCTATTAGAGGCTTAGAAAAACCTAGGCTCTTGTTCTATTATAAGGCCACTTTATTTTTGTTTAGTTTCTATCAAGTTAGACTTCATTTTTGGGTCTATTTCAGCAAGAAACCCTATAACTCCGACCATAGCACTTTCTTCTCTCTTCTCACTCTTTTTCTCACCCACAACTCAGAATCAAACCTAGGTTTTTAAGAGAGAATGAGCTAAAGACTCAATTAGCCCATCTCAACTCGTTTTCAACCTAGAACCAAAAACAAGTTTTGAGCTTCTATTCACTTGGGAACACGTTTTTCTTTGAGGTAACTTCTTTCTTATATTAGAAACTAAGATTTCAAAGATTAAGAAGTTGAAATCCTACTTGAGATTCAGATTTTTGATGGGGCTTATTATGCATGTTGGTTGTAGACTCTTAAAAATGAGTTTCTTGAGGTTTTAGTTCAAATATTGGTTTCTGGTTGAAATTGATGATTTTAGCTTGATATTATTGATGATTATTTGAAGATAAACACTTATTAAGATGATGATTCATGTATTTGAGAGTGGTCTTTAAAAATTAAGATCTGCATGCTAGGTATTTAATGACAAGTTTAAATATAAGTCCTTTGTACAGCCTATGTAGATTCTGTTTCCGTGCTATATAAACTTATGATTTGACAGATCTTATATTTTCTATTAAAGTATACATCTCAAGCTTTACGTGAGTTTTTGAATCACTCCAAACGGATTTTTCTACATTTAGTTATGAATTTTATAAATTTAGTTAAAAAGCTTTCATTTTCCTGACGAGATTATACTTCAATCTGGATTTCGGGCAGTTTTTGGTTAGTTTGAAAGATCCGAAACCTATCATGTAGTAGCTCTAAAAAGAGGGTTTTGAGTTTACTTTTATTTGCCACTGGTCTCATAATATTTTGAGTTTTGTTGAATTTCTTATGAATATTTTCGTAATATTGCGCAGTTAGGTGTTTGTTAAATGATGATATGAATGTGATTTTTGAAAGCTATGGTTTTTAAAGTTTAATTAGCACATTGAAGACTCCACACAACCAGCTAGTTTGTGCTTGCAAAGTGGTGATCGAAATTTAGGTAAGTAGAGCTAAAGCATTTTCAAAACTACATCACAAGACCTATTTGACATAACTTGTTCAGAATTGTGATTTATGCAAGTTTATTCTCTTATGAATTCTTATATGATTATGTTCAAAGAGTATTCGTGATTAATTATTTTAAAAGAGATTATGATATTTGCTTATTATGGTTTTATGTTTTAAGAGATTTTATGGTATGATATATGGATGAGAGGCTGGGAAAGTAGGGGTACGAGGAACTGGTACCTCAAATTAGAGAAACAATCTCTTTGAGACAACTAGAGAAAAATGCTAGTGAGAAGTCTTTTGTTGATCAGAAGAGAAAGAGATTCAAAAAAAAAAAACCCCCCGCTTAGTGTTTAAGAGAAGAGAATTGGCCAAAATTAGAGAAGGTCCCAGATAGAGAGAGGCTTACTTGGAACCAAGTTCAGATCATACCTAAACTAAGAATAAGTATGAAAGTTTATGAACAATGATTAACAAAGAGATTTTAGCCACAGAGATTTAGATACTTACTTTATTTGAAATCTACTTACTGAGTTCTTGCTCATTAGTTTTACCTTGTGATGCAGATGATGTTGTTGTTACCGAAAAGTAAAAAGAAAAATGATTTTCAAAGTTGGTTGAGTACTCCAAGTCTTACATCTGGCATCTTACTTATATGTACTTCCAAACAATAGATGGGCTCAAAATGTTTTGTTTTGTTACTATGTCGCTTTTGAATAACTATTTAATGTTTAAGATTTGTGGTTGCACACTTACTCATTTTGTTCAAAAACTTTTAGGAAAATTTTGTGATGAAATCAACCACAAGTTTCCGCATCTTAAAAATGACATTATTTTAAGTATAGAAAGTATATTTTAAGTAGCACAACCTCGTTAAATTCGGCCTTAGACCGGTTTAGCTTATGGGGGCGTTACAATATCTATGATGATTACCACGTACAAAATCACTAACTCTGTCATAGTTTGGGGGTTTAATGAAGTCATCGTGCAACGCACAAATGGCGTCTAGGACGTCACTGAATCTCCGTGAAATGGTCTCACCAGAATGTTGCCAGACATCTTGTGCCTCACAATTAGTTGACTTTGGGCAATGATAGTTAAGAAGAAAAATATTTGTTCTGGGACGTTCATGTTGTTTGTGGGTTGTAACAAACGTCTCTCAGTTAGTACTTCACAAAGAATCATAAATGCATGTGGTCCCATACGCATCTTGTTAAACATTGCCGCCTCATTATTGTTTGCTAATAACTCGTTCACTTTGTCTATACCCCTTAAAGACGAGTTATGCATCGGCCTTGGTACCTAGTCATCAAAAACAACGGTGGCTGCGGCTGTAGTGGCTTCCATTACTGCAAGATAACACCTTCTTCGGCGGGAAGATCTACTTGCATCCACTTTGTGACGTTCGCTCGTTGATCCTTGGGGCTGCATTGTGTTGCTTTACACGTTAACCTGTAACGACAAATTACCAAACAAGTTATTACAAGTATGATCTCAATTGTTGTAATCCACTTTGTGTAGCACAATTTCCATACTAAAAGAGGAATTTGTAATAACGCAATTATATTTAAAACAATACTCAAATGGTCCAACAAGTCAAATGTTTTAAAATCAACTACAAGACAACAATCCAGAACAATGGTCCAAGCACACTACTTGGAAATAAAAAATACAACTCATAATATACTTAAACGTTATAAGGGAGAACTTGGTACTCAAATAAAGCTGTCTAATATTACAACACTCCAATTCTACTACTAAACACTAATCCGTGGTCCACCATGGGGGAAAATGGGACCATGTAAAACTACACTTGGCAATCTAAGGAGTAGGTGGGTGGTTGTAGGGGTTTGGTGGCTGGTTATAGGGATGTGGAGGCTGATTGTAAGGATTAGGGGGCTAGTTATATGCGTTATGTGGGTGATTGTATCGGTTAGGTGGCTGGTTGTAAGGATTTGGGACTTGTGAGAAGTTGCGAGATGGTTGGCCATAAGGATCCCGAGTATGATGCACAAGTGGAGTTTGTGGGACTTCTACAAAGTCACTAATAAAGGTCCGCCTCATATCTTCATCAATTCTGCCCCAAACTGGCCGCCAAGTGGGTGAAGCCATGATTTTGTCAAAAGCATGAGTTTGCATACACTTATCAATTCCCATTTCCCCAAGCGAATTTAAGATGATGTCAGCTTCACTAGGGCCATTTACGGTTGTGTAACTTGGTTGGGTTTCTTTGGTTGTACGAATTTCTTCTTTCAAATCATCTCTCATTTCCTTAACTAGAGAGAGTAGCATGTCTTTCGAAGAACCGTTCGATTTTCTTGATGTGGACTGCCTTTTCTGAATCCCACGTGACGATGAGGCGATATTTGTGACATTTTGCTTTCCGTAACGATCGACTCATTCGGCAAGATCATTACGAACATCTTCATCATCTAGTTTCTGGTATGGAGCGGAGCATCTTGGCTAGCCTGTTGTTGTTCATCATTACCAGTAAGATATCCGCTGTCTCTTCACCTGCATTTGGGTGATATGCACCTAAACCAGAAGCTCCAACTCTAGTTGGGAAAATGGCAGCCAAGTACGCCTCTTCATCTTGGCTAGCCTGTTGTTGGTCATCATTACCAATAAGATATCCGCTGCCTCTTCACCTACATTTGGGTGATATGCACCTAAACCAGAAGCTCCAACTCTAGTTGGGAAAATGGCAGCCAAGTACGCCTCATTCAACTTCCAACCACTAGTAAACAATGTTTTCACATTGCTGTTTCTCTAGAAATAAATTAGAGAATTTGTTAGTAACTGCTTACATGAAAGGTAAATTTGTGACAATTTAAATATGTCCCTGTTTTAGTCAAATGTATAATCAATCCCATATGTTACCTTACAAAGATCTTTCTGCAGCTCCTCGGAATAGGTGAAAGTTAACGTGCTAGGATCCCATCCTACTCCTGTATGATCTTGTAACATTTTGTACGTGGCGTATATCTTACCTAATCGTCGGCGTTTCTCCTTAAGACGCTCACCATCGGGAACATAGCCATCAAAAAACTTGGCCATTTCTGTGGCCCAATGATTATAGTGACGAGTTTTTAGTAGCCGACCGTGGTTATTGTCGTGATATTCATACATTCTCTCTAGCTATAAAAGCCTCTGCAACAAGGCTCCAAACGCATATCATAACCAAGAGCAGGACAACACATGCAAAAACAAAGGATACCACATTCAAAAAAGGTATTTTTCTGGGGCTACTCATATAATCATATCACAATGATGCAAGCATATCACAAGGATCAAAAGAAGCCCTAAGCTAAATTGCTCACAAACCGGGTTCAAAATATTATGTACAAGGTAATAATTAAGTTACATGGTAATAATTAAAATAGACTCAAATATATATATATATATATATATATATATATATATAGAATTGGTATATTCGAATACAACGCTTGAAAAGTAATATTTCTCTAATTCACGTAGGTAACAATAACCGAAACCCAAACTAAAAAGCCGAGTTAGTACCGCAACAACACTAAACGAACACATGTCCGTAGTATTACAAGAAGATAAACAAAATTACAGAATTCTCATCTGTTTTCTCACTATGTGTATGTTGGAGTTCAGGAACAAACAACTCTTTTATACATAAATTTATCCATTTGTATAAATTACCCCTTGAACTACATACAGGGTAAGCAACAATATACTCGAAGCTCAGATTTAACCTTAATATCTTGCCGTTGCAATTCCTACGTTGATATAAATATGCTACATATTATAGAAAAAAGTATTAAGAATAGACAGAGTGGCTTGATCTGGTTTTGCAATGAAAAGGATGGGTGAAACTTTGACAAATGAAGAAACGTCGAAGTGAGAGCACGTTTGTGAAAAAGGTCTGTTAATTAATCCTTTAAAAAGTATATGACTCACAGTTCCCGCACCAAATAAAGGAAACAACAGGCAAATCAAATATCAGATAATAAATAAGAAAAATGCTCAGAAAAGCCATCCAATGAACTTATTTGAGAACTTACATGGGAACTCGCACATTGCATTTCCCTGACAACTTAACCATGTTATGAGCCTAGGAATTTTATGGAATGACTACCCTATGAAATTAACAAACTGATTTTTTTTTTTTTTTTTTTTTTTTTTCCATTTTTGTAAAGACGACCTTCAGGTTTTTTTTTTTTCAATTATTGAAAACTTTCTTATCGGATTCCAAGACGATAGAATTGCTGCAATTTTATTTACACCCAATAGACCATCCGGGCATAAGAACAATAAAAGGCCAAATTTTCAAAGATTTGTTCTAAGATTTTTACCCTTACTTTGATTAATACATTTTGACTAATATACTTTTTAATTAAAAGATATTAATTAAATATAAAAAATAAAAATCCAAAACTTGTGTATTCTAAAGAGTATTTATCTCTTTTCTCCCGAAAAACTTGATCAAAACAAAGTCAAGGAGAGCTAGTGGAGGTTAGAAATTCTGGCCTTGGAGAATTGACATAGAGCTGGTGAAGAAGGCCTAGATGTTTTCTCTATATTATAAATCACAAACCGGGTTCAAAAGTAGCTCTATATGTATGTATGTCTACATATATGTATATATTTGTATATATATATATATATATATATATATATATATAACTATATGATCAGCTGATTGGAACTTGGAAGACTAGTAGACCGAAATTCTAAGTTCATCAAAGTTACATGAATTAAAGTTGTAATCAAACGTAAAACAAATCAACAGCTAAATTACAATGCATTTCAAGCATTCCATTCACAAGATATTATATGCCAAGTCTAACACTATCTCCAGAAACCCAACAGAAATTATCACAGCCATTTCACATACTCAAGCATTCCAAGCAGAAACCAAGCATTTCAAGCATTCCAGTTTGCTGCCAACATAGTCAAGCAGAAATTATCAAATTTCACATACTCAAGCACAAAAAAATTAGGACAAATTGAAGAACAAACTTTACCAAAAAATTGAAGCGAAAATCACAGTCTAACTATCTCTAGAAACCAAAGTCACAATCAAACCAAACACTCCCGTCTCCAAAAATCAAAGTAACAACTAAAATCACAACCAAATAAACACTAGGGTTGTCTCCAGAAACCAAAATCACAAAAACTCATTCAAACGGTAAAACGGAAAATTGCATAAGTCAGGAGGGCATACCGTTACAGAGTTCAAGTTCGATGACGAGATGAAGGACAACGCAGGCAGCAGTCCAAGCGTAGAGGATGGTTTTTTTCGACTCTGCAAAGACCTTCTGTCCTCTCTCCGGTGAAGACGAGAAATGAACTGACTTCTGTAGAATTGGTGAAATTGGTACCGAATGTGGAGTTTTCTCTGATTCTTGACAAAAATCCCTTTACTCCGGCCACTTCTCATCAACGCCGACCGATTTGGCACTTGTAAAGAAGAGTAGACGACGAGGATAGAGCGGGAGAAGAGGAAGAGAGTTCCCAGAAAAAGGCTAAGCACGCGAGAGGAAATGCCTGCAGATTCTCTGCCTAGGCATGGGAAGAAATGTGATTTCAAAAAGGTGGGTGGGGTGCATTACTCCGCACAGTGTTTTTACTGTGCATTTGGGTTTCAAACGGTAAAATTGGGGGGGGCGCTAATTCCAAAATGATCTCGATCAGGAACCCATTTTGAAATTCCAAACACTGATCAACCTTAATCACATGATTTGAATCTCTCAGGGTCCGTTTAGTTCAGGGATTCAAATCATGTGATTTAAACCATTTTTTATTTACGTCTATTTTTTGTGAGAAAAATTACTGTAGCGAACCACGAATCATGATTCGAATCGGGGGACGAATCCCCCAACCAAACGGACCATCAATCTCCCAACGAAACGGGCACTTAAAAAAAATAAGAAAGAATGAAGACACAGAAAAAGTAAGATTGAAAAAAAAGGAATAAAGTGGGAGAAAGAGAGCTTGCAAAATGGCAACTTGAGAGAGAAAGAGTTTAGTAAATTAAAAAAAGACAATTTAGTATAACGAAGCTAGCGGCATGATTAGACGTGAAACTTTAAGAATACATGATTGGACAACGTGAAGTTATTTATAGACTAAAATATCTAAGAAGTAAGATATTCTTGTCCATATTCTTGTTAGTCTTGTTTTAAATATCTTTGGCCTATGAAAACGTTTTAAAGATAAAACGTTTTGTTATCATTGAGATTCAAAGAAACGTTTAAAGTAATACTTTTCTAAAATGAGATATTTTAAGAAATGGTAAAACATATAGAGATCGAGATATAGATATCATATCAGATGTGGAATTACAGATATGGAATACAATAGATTTTCGCATTGAAGACAAGGTGTGGGGCACAATGTCAATTGATATTTTTATTTTGTGTTTTAATTTGTTTCTTTTCACAATATGTTAGTTGTTCCAACTTCTGCATTCGGAGAACAAGCTGAATAAAAGGTATAATGTTTTGGGACTAGAGGAACAAATTAAAAATTGGGGTGTTGCTCAAATAAAGACATTTCATAAGCGTTGGTACTTTCCTGGTAATGCAACCTTCTATATTGTTGGAGATATCAACGATGTTTCTAAAACAATTGATGCAATTGATGCAAGCCTCTGAATTCTCTGTTTAGAGATATGACCTAAACGCTTGTGCCATAAGGTGGCATACTTCTCATTTAATTTTCGCTTTGTACCTCGTGCACTAGTGTGTAAAACTTCATTATCAGAAGTAACAGTATCAAACATATAAAGATTATCAATTAAGGAACTAATACCAACAATATTTGAATTATGAGAAAGACTAACTTTATGATTTCTGAAAGAACAAGAATAAATGGATTTGTCTAAACTAGAAATAGAAACCAAATTCCGTCTAAATGATGGTGCAACAAAAGTCTCAATCAAATCCAAATAGACACCAGTCTTTAAAAAAAATCTAAGTGTTCCGATAACTTCTACTAGAACTTTCTTGCCATCTCCTACAAAGATGAATCTTTCAGTATCACTTGGCGGTCGGCTCCACAGGCAACCGTGCATAAACATACTAATGTGAGTAGTAGCTCCAAAATCTACCCACCAAGTATCTTTAGGTACATAAGCTAAATTAACTTCAGAACAAACCATAACATGTTTCTTTCCCTTCTTGCAGAAATAACAGGTGAATTCCTCATCCTGCTTCTTTACTTTCTTCTGCTTGGGTGTTCCTTTTGCAGTATCCTTATCTCTCTTCTTTCTCTTATTCTGAGAGGTGGATACCAAGTGAGCACTTTCAGTGTTATATTGCTCAATTTCTTTAAGGAACTTCTTGGCATTAGTGCTCTCAGTAATAGAGCCCCGAAACACTTCCGGAATGGAGCGTTTCATGATCATTAGACTCATGCGGTTAGAGCAGTCCTACTTCTCAATTTTATCCGTGTTTGGATTTTCCGTAGTAGCAGTGGGGCACTCTATTTTGAACGCAAGGTCTAAATCCATACATCCGAGAGCGATTTCTACGTTCTCTTTCCAAATCTTAGAATTCGTCCCATTCAGCATTGGGATCATACCTATTTATGCAGAAACATTAGCAGTAGTAGCAGAAACTAAATAGAGAACAAAGTAATAAAACATACTCACAATCCACATTCATGTCATACATAAGCAAAATCAAACCACATAATGCATACATGACATAAATAAATAACTTAAAGCAAAGTGGGCCCATTTCAAGATACCTAGCACAACACTCATATTTAGTCTTTAGACTAGAAATATCAACTTGTAAGTGGTACTCTCCATGCAGTAATCAAATATTGACAATAAATCCTATCAAACAATAGCCTTCTTATGGGCCGACTATTGCTCACATATTTATTACCACAGTATACCCAATATTTGGTCAAATAATAACTTTCTTTTGGGCGATCATTATTTGCATAAATAACATGCATACATATCTTTATATTTTAAAATAAATTAACATCTACGATAGAGGTTACTTTGACAATAATATTATTTCAATCAATTTATTTCAAAACACAAAGACAATTAAGTGCAATAATAATCAAATAAAACAAAATAAAGAACTGAAATTTCATTTTATTCAATTGAATCTTTAATTTTCTTTAATTAATTTGCACTTAATTTCTTAATGGGTTAAAAATTACCCAAAATCTCTAAAATTGGGTTTAAAATAAACCCAAAAAATATTCCTTAAACCTGCGGCCCTTCACTGAAGCATAGGCCCAATAGGGACTGTGCTGGCTTCTCTGTCACGGGCCCCAAATGGGCCTGTAATTTTTTTTAGGGAGAAAGAGGAAAATAGGTCAAAATTTGAGATGAATTAAAATTAATAGGTCAATAGTTTACATGAGTTAATAAATAGGCCAAATTATTATTTTCATCCATAACTTGTCTGGTTATGAACCATAACTTGACGAGTTATTATTCATAATTGTCCATAACTTGTCCAGTTATGAACCATAACTTGACAAGTTTGTCCATAACTTATCTGGTTATGAACCATAACTTAACAAATTATGGCCTATTAATTTTTATAACTAAAAATTGGCCTATATACTTTCTTAAGCTTTTCATATTGGTCTATTTTCTACTATTTCTCTTTTTTTTTTATTATAGCTCTAGGACAAAGCCCAGAGAGCTGTTCTGCCCTAGGGTTACATATACGACCTATCTTCTCCACTGGCGGCTGCCAGACCGCCAGTCCCCATGCCGCGACAATAACTGGCCCAACGGCTGTACCTGGGAATTGAGACGCCGGCGGCAGCAAGCTTGCCGTCGGCAACAATTTTTTTCTTTTCCTTATGCGGCGCCATGGCATGGCTTCATCTTCATCCCATTGTGGCCATAGGCCCCGCCTGTCTGTCGGCACCGCCCAACGGCCGTACCCTTGATTCTTCAGCGCTGGCGGCCAAGGTGCCGCCGGCCATAACATTCAACCGAAGAAAAAAAGAAAGAACAAAGGAAATAAATTTTTCCAGAACCAACCGATGCAAAAAAAAAAAAAAATCTCTAATAAATTCCTTTACCAAATTTCCTTAATCCCTAATTTTCCAGATAATCAATTTTGTGAATAATATATAATTCTGAATTTATTAAACAAATTTGATTAAAATCAATCACTAGAATTCATATTATTACTATATACTAAAGGAAACCCGTTCGGCACTGTTCATCCACACTCAATTTACTGTTTTTACAATAGTATTGTGATGCTTTTACCTTGCTCTCTCTTTTATTTCTCCACTTTTGTGTGGGCTTTTTCGTCTTTTTCTTACCCATCTGGAAAGCTTCTGGTCCTTTCCTTTCCTTTCATTTTTTCCTTTCCGTAAAAAATGCTTCCCTTCTCTATGTTTTTTTCTTCTTGCAACAACAAAACTTCCAGTACCGCCATTGTCTCCTCCACCACCCACTCTTAGGGATTTTTGCTCCCAATAAATCTCCTCCACACTCATTCTCGGCTCCTAAACCCGCCACCATCACCGAAAAACATACCACCACCGAACTAGCGATTATTACACCGCCGCTCGACTCTTGCTTTTGATTTCTGATTTTGGGTTTTTTTATAAAAGTTTTGAATGTCAATTGATTTCAGAAGCAAACAAATGGAAACAATGAGGTAAGTTTTCAATATTTGTTTTGGTTGTTTTTCCGCCGTTTATGAAAATAGTTGTAGTTTCATGTCTATTATTTTGGATTGGGTTTTTTCTGATTTGTACTGGCTTGATTTAAATTAATATTATTCTGAATATATATATGTTTATAATTAGCCAATTATATTCATATCTATGTATAATTGATTAGCACAAGATTCTTAAATTAGGGTTTGACGGTTTTTGTTATATATATAAGACTGAATTCCTTCAAAGATTTCTCCTTTCTTTTTGTTAATTTTTGTAATTGATGATTGGTCCACCTCTTCTCTTTGGTTGTTCCGCAGAAGCTCTCAAAGATGTCTCCTTCTCTAGCTGTTGGCGTTTAATATATTGTTTTTTTTTGTTAATTTTTGTAATTGATAATTGTAATTTGAGGTTTCCTCCTCTGATTATTGTTTTTTTTTTAACAGAGAGTTTTGGAGTTGGTTTGGGTTTCAGTTCTTTAATCGCATCTGCCATTGAAATTTGGACGTTCCAGAGTTTTTTCATGATAATAAGGTACATAAACTTTGTACATTTTTTGCAGTTATTGTTGGACTTTTTTTTGTTATTTTTTGGGGGTTTTTTTAGGGTTATAATTTGCCGGCAAAATTGGAGAGAGAGAGAAAAAAAGGTGCTTTTATTCAATACCTTCTCTTTGTTTATTATCTTTCTCTACAAATATTTCCTTCCCATTCATAGTGGTTTTCTGCTTATTTATTTGTTTATTTGTTTTCTTTTCTATACTTAGGATATCTGCCAGTTCCTATCCAAGGAGTATTTGGAAAACTCACGCAGGTAAAGATTTAAAATTTTCTCAGTTTAACTATTTGATTTTCCTAGAAATTTTCTACAAGATGAATGTTTGCTCTCCCTATTAATGCAGGTTTTGAATTGTAATTCATAATTGAGTGGAAATTTATCCTTTTTTTTGTCATTCCAGTTGTAATGATTCATGAATGAGGCTTAATTTAGGTTTCTTTTTGTCTCTGATGATTTTGCATGAAAGAATTGTTCTTTATTTTAAGATGATTATGAGATTTTTGTTATTTCCTCTGTTTCTTGCACGAAAAGCTTCATTTTTGCAGAGAATCTTAGATTGGAGGTGTTGTGTGTCGTTGCTTATGAAATTAGGATCGTTGCAGAGAATGTGAGCTTCGAAATTCCTTTTCGGTTTTGTAATTAGGATTTTGAAGGATTGGGAAAAGGAATTAAGCAAATGTTGTTTTGGTTTTAGTTGTTAGGCTGATAAAGAATTGGCTTCAAATGGAAGACCTCCTTAGAAATTGAAGGCTGGTGGTTCTTTCCTCATGAAAGTCTTTGGCGTTCTTGTTGTATGTTTCTCTCATTATGCTTTGTTTCTTTGTATATGCTTCATTTTTTCTCCACCCCGATCTTTGATTTGATCTTTTTTCTGCCATAATTAACAAGAACAAACTATTTGTTTATGCTTATTGCATCTAGATGGATATAAAATTTTTGAAGACGTAGACAATTATGATTGTTTTCTGGTCAATGATTGTGAGTTGTGCATTAAGAAGTTGAATTTGTGTAATGGCTAAGTTTCTTGAGTTGTTACTATTAATGAGTAATGGGGTATTATGCTCTAGGTAAAAGGCACAAAATGCGTTGGAGCATTGTACAGACTTGCCAGCTCTTTAAGATTTACTTTAAGGTGATGATATAATCCATTCTTTTTAATGTATATGTATTCTGCAGATATTCATTTGCAATTTCTGTTATGGTTTATTATCATATTAGAAGGAAAAAAAATCAACAAAAGTATTTGCTCGATTCAAAGTGTTTATTTATGTTTGAAGTGCTTGAAATGCTGCAAGCAACATTAGCTACATTGTGAAAATTGAGAATTCTTCTATTACCTTGCAGCTTGGTACAGCTCACCTTTTCCGCAGTGTGATAAGAAGTATTGATTTCTCTTAAGTTGGTATTTTGACACTTTTTATACTTTGTGTTATGTATCTGCAAGAAAGTTCACTATTATCAAATGTTTATTCAGGTCACCTACATGTATTATACTGATCGACTGGAAGTTTTCAACGAAAACTTCCCATCTGTAAGTAAACTAAATCCTTCAAGATAATTATATAAGTTGGTTTTTCAGTCAGTTGCTGATGTAGAACTTCATGTTACTTAGAACAAGTGGTGCAACAAAGTGGAAGTGGAGGTTATAAATCGTGCTACTTCATGTTTTATTCTTGCTTAAGTTTAAGCCATTTCATATGTTTTTCAAA
Source organism: Morus alba (assembly GCA_012066045.3). NCBI lineage: Eukaryota > Viridiplantae > Streptophyta > Magnoliopsida > Rosales > Moraceae > Morus > Morus alba. Next base: position 23,169,114 of record CP050227.2, read on the forward strand.
ATTAGAAAGAATGAAGTTGTTTAGTTTACATCCTTATCGAGAACCCGTCATTAATTGGGATGAGATAATTTTTGAGATAGATTGCCACTAATAATAGTGATGTTTGTATGTTATGATGGATTGTAGGGTAAATTATTAAGGGATGGGATGATGGTATTAAAACGATGAAGCAAGGTGAATGTTACTACTTTCTGAGATAAATGTTATTTGTTAGTTTATGTGTTTTTAAAGACTGATTTGCCTGTGTTTGCTTATATTACGGAGGATAATGATGTTTTAAGATGATGTAATTCTAATTTTCTCATGTATTTTTGTCCCTATGAGATAGTCATTTATTTCTTGCTTATATTTTTCCTTTTTCAATGTTTTGATGGAATACTTTGCATTAAGAGCATGAAAAAATTTAATTATTTTCTATGTTCACCATGATAGTCAATGAAAAGTTATAGTGTAATTCAATTGCTGCACTATTCTAGTTTGTTTCCCAAAATTAGTACAAAGAAAAGGGATTTATGAAGGTTAGTCTTGAAGTATAGAATTGAATCTAATGAGCTATCTTGGTTAGTTTTGATGTTAGAGTACTACTTTCTGAGATAAATATTATTTGTTAGTTTATGTGTTTTGAAAGATTGATTTCCCTGTGTTTGATTATATTGTGGATGATAATGATGTTTTAACTATGTATAAGAGTTGAAGTCGACGTTGTAATGGTATGCTATAATATTGTTGGTAGTGGTAAAAGCTCTTGGGAGACTACAGATCTCTATTTGTGTTGATCTTATGCATAAACTATTTACATTATTGTTGCATCGAAAGAGCTTGATTTGTCGTTTGGTGTATTAATATTATAATTAGCTTTGGCTCTCCTAAGGCACATTGAAGGAAATGATATGAATGTATATTTAAGGTCTTTAATTATGTAACATAGTGATTTAAGCTAGATCAAGCATTGCTTAAGTTGGGATAAATAACTTTGAGGATGGATGAAGGTCAAATACAATTTTTTTTTTTTTTTTTGAATTGGTTTCCTGTGCCATAAACCGACGGTCAAACAGAAGTTGTCAACCGAAGCTTAGGAGCTTTACTACGTGCCTTGGTGACAAAGAATATACGTGAATGGGAGTCTCTTTTGCCCATAGCCGAGTTTGCTTTCAATAAGTCTATTAACCGGACTACGGGACAGTCCATTTGAAGTGGTATATGGTAAAAATCCCCTAGGATCTCTTAATCTTTCTCCTATTGACACTAACCACAACTTTAGTGGTGATGCTGAAGAAAGGGTTAAACAATTCAAGAAGTTACATGAACACGTGAGGCAACAAATTGAAAAGCAAACAGCAACGTACAAAGAGAAGGCAGATGCTCATTGCTGGCCATTAGAGTTTAATATTGGAGACTTGGTGCGGATTCACTTGCGGAAGGAACGGTTTCCTAACAGGAGGTACCCGAAGTTGCAGCGAAGAGCTGATGGCCCTTTCAAGGTTCTACAACGTCTTGGTGATAATGCTTATGTATGGAGCTACCCGATGATTATGGCATCTCTCCGGTGTTTAATGTTGCTGATTTGTCTCTTTACTTTTTGCTTGATTCGAGGACGAATCCTTTTCAACCAGGGAGAATGATGAGCACCAAGAAGTTGAGCACGTGGGCCAGCATGTAGTGGGGCACGTGGAAGACTTGGAAGAGGGCCAGCAAAAGTGGAGCACGTGGAAGACTTGGAAGCCCAAGTGCTGTCAACAGTTCAGCAATTTTACAATAAAGCCGAATTCTATAATGCAAAAGAATTATTGGGCCAAGAGGCAACACAAATCTTTGTGTTATTCAACATTAAAGAAGATCAGATCCAAGAAATAGGCCCTTGACGTGTGGAATGCATGGAAGGCAAGGGAGAGACACGTGGCTGGAGTTTTTGATTACTTTTCCTTTTTGACTTATGAATTACTTTCCTGTTTTGTAATCAATTATAAGTTACCGTTTTGCTTAAGCTAAATTTCTTATTTTTAAGATTGTTTCCTATTTTTTGAGATTGTTTCCTGATTATAAGTCCTATTTTAAAAGGACCCTTATGCTACAATGAAAGAGGAACCTAATTTACGCAATTTGGAGTGCTATATTTTTTAGAACGAGTTTTTGTTCTGATCTCTTAGTAGATGCGTCTTTGAGAGTTTGGGTTTGATTTCTTTGAAAGTCCTACAAACTTCATGTTTGTAGTATGCTTCCGCTAGCCTAAAAATGGTATTCGTTGGAGTGTAACCTTTGGTTAAAATATTCTGTGTTTAACGGGTGTACAACCCTGAAAGCACATCAAATGAGGTATGAAATGTTGAAGCTAAGTTAATAATTTGGGTTTTGATGGAGTTTCATTGAACTAATCTAGGTTATCGGCCGCTCAGCCTTCAAGTTTGAAGAACGCTTTAGATAGGAGATTAGGTCTCGCTGAGTCTCTGCTGCTGGTGCCTCTTTCCCTCTGCAATTATTGTTAAACTTCTTGATGTTAGGAAGGTAAATTTTTTATTTTTTATTTTTTTTACTTTTTTGGTTCATATTAACTTAGCGTAACTTCATTTTACCTTAGATATATCTAGTTATCTACTGTATTAGAGCTTACAATGTTCATATTATGACTGTTAAAGAAAAAAAAAAGCTTTAATACATTATAAGAAACTTCTAACTAGAATATTATCCAGATACATCTATACATAGATATGTATGTATAAACTAATTCTATACTATAAACTTTTTTGTATAATTCTAAACTTTTTTTACTTTCAAAGTTAAACAACTGTGGGCCCATAATTATTTCAATGAGAAATCATTAATTCATTTGTTTAATCCAGCTCTTCTCTTGCTTTGGTCAAATATACCCAAGCTCACAATTATCTTCCCTATTTCACAATGCCAACCAATGAACTTCATGGTCAACCATAGTTTTACTTTACCTACTGGTAGAGCATATTTACCTGCCATACCATAAATTGTACCTTTTATTTTGAATATATATCTCAACAATCTTTTATTATTTTAGTTCTGAACCAAAGACAACATACCCATTCAGAAAACACCTAAGGACCAGGTAATATAACAACTTCTAAATCTTTTAATTTACACTAGATATAATTAAAGATTTTAACTTTCTTAATTATTATTATTAATTTTTTAAAAAATTTATATTTTGCAGTTAAGAAGAACAAAAGAAAAAAAGGAAAATAAAAGCTATAATACATAATAAGAAAATTTTAACTAAAATATTATATAAATATATCTATATGTATATATGTATATACAAACTAATCTTATACTTTAAGAAACTTTTCATATAATAAAACAATATTTTTTTTTTAACAACGCGGGCTTTTTGGTTAGTGATTATCTATATACATTCTTTTCCTAACAAAATAAAGCATATCTAAAATTCCATAAACAAAAGAAAAATCATATGAATCAATCAATATAATGTTCAATAGGAGATATTGGAGATAAAAATTCTCTCAATAATTTAATGTGATGACCGCTCTGATACCACTTGTTGGATCTTTAAATCCTTATTCCACATTCCAGGAATCATCACACTAAATTACTAAGATAATAAGTTAGAACTCAGACCTGTGTCCATTGCTGCAGCCTTAATCTTCAGTAAAATTCTCTAGGACAATGAGCACGATGGTTATTGCCTTCCTCAATCAAATTTCCTTAGTTTCTTAATGGGGTGTTTTCTCTCTAGATGGAAAAGAATGGAAACTGTCTTATGATTTGATGTATTGGGGACCATAACCTAAGTTTTTTTATATACTGCCCCATTAGGCTCCCATTAAACCTAATTGGGTCAATATTAGATATCTACCCATTGAGCCCATACTCTGTTAGGAAACTATTTGAGCTTTCCATAATTAGATTACTTAATTTGTCTAATTAATTAAATAGCTTAATATAATTGTTATAAATATGTGACCCATAATTATTATTATGAAATATAATTTCCTAACATGATATACAAGTCTCAGAGTAAAATTAGTCACTTTTTTGTTTTAAGATGCTTACTAAACTAACATTACCTTCTTATTGCAGAAGCCTTTGAAAAATCTAAAAGATTTCATAATAAGAGATCAGTGGAAATATTCAAAAATAAAGGGCATGGTCATCTTTTTCTTGTGGATACTGTCCATTTCCATCTCTCTTTTCTCAAGCCAACGCACTCTCTTCTCCATCTCGTCATGGTGTATTTCGTTATGCATAGCTTTCATTTTCGTGAGCTTAAAAATAAAAAAGTTACGATTTAACATTCAGGTATTATTTCTGCATAGAATAATAACAATGGTGGATTGACATTGATTCATGCCGTGAGCTCTATTTTATAGAGTCACGGTTCATAATGGTTTCTACACTCGAGCCAGTAGCAAAAAAAAGTAAAAAAAAAAATGGCCAACAAGAAAATTATCGGAGTTTCTCAAAAAATTGTTTATCTCTATATGATCTTATAGTGTTTTTTTTTTTTTTTTTTTTTAAAAAAATGTTGGTTCTATAATTTTTTATTTTATTTTTATTTTTTTCTTAGTTCCATGCAAAAATCATCCTGTGTAGAGACAAGGGTGGGGAAGAATCGGTCAAAAATGCAAGTCCGAGAGATAGTAAGACTAAGCCTGAAAAATCAAAAACTAAGAAAAGATAAGAAGAAGCTGCGAGAATGAAAGCAAAAAAGAAAAAAAAAAAAAACCTTGAAAAGTCAAAACGGAAGGCACCATTAATTCTTGTATTTGTAATTGTCAATAATAACTTATTGTAATTAAATTTTACTTGTTTATTTACATGATTTATTGGGATCTCAAACTTTTTCAATAATTCAAAATTTAAGGTATGCTTGTCGACTTCAATAGTCCTTTTATGGCTTTCTACCATTTGCTACGTGATCTCCCATGAAGCTTAGCAACCACTCCGAAGAGTCAAAACAGAAAAGAATCAGTGGTGTCTTCAGTTTTGACTCTTCGATTTTCTTTTTCTTTTCTGCTTCCATTTTTGCAGCTTCTTCTTACCCTTTTTTTGGCCTTTAATTTTTAAGGTTTAGTCTTACTATCTCTCAGACGTATACTTTTGACCGATTTTTCCCCGTCTTTGTCTCTACATAGGATAGTTTTTGCATGGAACTAAGAAAAAAATAGAAAAATAAGAAAATAAAAAAATTATCGAACCAACATTTTAAAAAACACTCTTAAATCAGATATATAGAAATTATTTTTTGAGAAACTCCGATAATCTTCTTCTTATCGGTCTTTTTTTTTTCTTCTTTTTGCTATTTGCTCGAGTGTAGAAACCATTATAAACTGTGGCTCTATAAATAGAGCTCACGGCACGAATCAACATCAATTCACTATTGCTATTCTTCTATGCAGAAACAAGACCTAAATGTTAAATCGTAGCCTTTTATTTTTAAGCTCACGGAAATGAAGACTCTGCATAACAAATACACCATGACGAGATGAAGAAGAGAGTACGTTGCCTTGAGAGAAGAGAGATAGAAAGGGACAGTATCAAAAAAAAAAAAAAAAAAAAAAAAAAAAAAAAAAAAAACATGGAAAGGGACTCAATTGTTTTCTTTTAAAAAAACTCTTTTTTTTTTCCC